>VZRL01002080.1:104984-170930 GCA_013397895.1 Origma solitaria
CTGAGAATTTAGGTTTTCTCAATATCTGCTTTTCAGTATTTGCTTCTCTGCATTAACAGGGCCATTATTCCATTTCTTCCCTAGGATTAACAAATCGTTATTCCCTAGACCTCCAACCACTGTCTCCTCTAGATCCCTTCCAGCTGATTAACTTGTCTTTTCACAGGATGGTGAGAATTCTGAATAAAATAAAAGGATTGTTTCAATTGAGTTACATCAAATCTTACTGATCTAGTGAGATATTAACCTACTAAAAAAAGAAAAAAAGGGGATAATGCTGATTTTCATTTAGCTGGTGGATTGCTGCAAACCCACTTTTTATTCATTCTGCTTATCCAGTTGTTCCTGGTGTTGTGTGTAGCAGATTATTTGTCCCTAAACGTGATCCCTCGCACTTTTCCATATTACATTGTACCTCACTGGTTTATGTCTGTTCCTTCAATTTGTCAGGATCATCTTGCCCTCTGGAACGGTTGCTATCCTATATCATCTCATCATGTTTTAGGAGGAAAGAGTGCATTTTTTATATATATATACCTGTTCAAAAACTCTACATATCCTTCATCCCAGGGTTTATAGGTGCTCTTGGAAATGTGTCCAGTCCATGAAGTTGTTCACTGGGGAAGTATTTCACATCTGACAAATGCTCTTGCAGTTTTGCCATCCCCTCCTGATGTGTGGGGGGTGTTTTGCTCCCAGTGATTTGTAGGATGTTTCTTTACTGACCAATTTTGCCTCTTCTGTATTCATGAAAGCACTCAGAAGTTTTCACCGTTTCTTTTTCAGCCTGAACACAGATTCTTGGGCTTCACTCAGCCTTTAAATATGCCATGGGTTTATCATCTTGCAGAAACATAATTCCTAAAGTCTTTTATGATTAATCAACAAAGTCCTAAGATTCTTCTTTAATGTTTCTAATGTCAGGTCCTAAAAACTTTCTGGGAAATGTGCCAGTGCTATCATATATTCTCCATAAACCCCCAAAACCTAAACTGATGGTTTACTTACAACAAACCAGAGTGTGTAACTGCACATGTAAATACAACTATGAATTTTTTGTAGGAATCCTTCTAACAATTCTTTCCTCACTATTTCAAACCTTTTTAGCTCTCACCAGTTTTTCCCACTGAATGTGCATTTTCCATGGTGAGCTCCATGGTTCAGCTGTCCTGCCTCGAGCATGTGGTTGTGTTGGCTTTGGAATTAGACAATGTTTAATTAGGAAGCTGAATATGTTCCCATTGTGACAGCAAATTATGAAAAAATACTGCTTTTACTGCTGAGTTTCCAAACATCAGAGAATCATGGAATGGTTTGGGCTGGAAGGAGCCTCAAAGCTCATTTAATTCCACCCCTGCCATGGCAGGGACAGCTCCCACTGTGCCAGGCTGCTCCAAGCCCCAATGTCCAGCCTGGCCTTGGGCACTGCCAGGGATCCAGGGGCAGCCACAGCTTCTCTGGGCACCCTGGGCCAGGGCCTGCCCACCCTGCCAGGGAACAATTCCTAATTGCCAAGATCCCATCCAGCCCTGCCCTCTGGCACTGGCAAGCCATTCCCTGCCTCCTGGCCCTGCAGCTCCTGAGGAATTGTCCCTCTCTGGTTCCCTGCAGCCCCTGGCAGGAGCTGTGAGGTCTCCACACAACCTTCTCCTCTCCAGGCTGAGCAGCCCCAGCTCTCCCAGCCTGGCTCCACAGGGAGCTGCTCCAGGCAGTGCCAGCTCAGTCCAAACTATTGGCACTGGAGGATGCAGAAAATGTGTTCCTTCGGTTTCATAAAGTGTTAAAACTCTCTAAGTCAATGATAATAATCAAAATAATTCTCATCTACTTTTTGTTTTTTTAGTGTTGTATGAGACTAAAGCAGGTGAGAAAGAGTTGTTATTGAACGAGCTTGAAAAGTAACTTATTAGGAATGATCATGCCATGGTAGCTTTGTTGTGCTGCCTGTGCAGTGACTTCTGTTTGTTATTGTACCCAGGAACAAACACTCTTGACAAAAATATTGCCTAAAGAAACCCAGTTTCCCATTGAGTCAACTCCTGGTTTGAAGCTGGTTCAAGAATCCGCTCAGTCCTGATTATAATTTGTTTTAAATCCTTTCAAATTAGGCAATTAAACCCAAGGTGCTACAGAACTCAGACAGGATTGCAAATAAATAATAATTTGTGTTCAGGATTTTGGAACATTTTTGAGAATTGAGATTGTGTCAGGACAGAAGAAGGCTGTAAAGGACTGGTTTATAAACTCTCCTGTTGTATTCTGATTTTCTGTAATGAGAGTTTTCAGTCCTACGTTGTAATGTATGGCTGTGTTAATCATAATACAATATCCAATTTATGAAAATCAAATCAGTTTTGCAGTTAAACCAGCCAATAGGAACATGCAATTTTGGTAATAAAACTGTGTAATATGGAAGATTTCATCTTTTGATTGTCTAGAAAATGGATTGAAATATATCTTGCAGGTCTGTATATGAGATCTCAGGAAGATTGACAAAAATGTATGAGTTTATTTTTTGAGTTGGAAGAGTCTTTGTGAAGAAACCCCAAAGAATCTTTTAAGCTGAACTGTTCTGCTTATAATTCTCTGCCTTCCTTTAACAAAATATTTGTTTTCCTGTCCACCCTGCCATTATTTTACAATTTGTTTTGTGTTCTGTCAAAAATAAAAAATATAATACATTTAATAAAGCAAAACAACCTTGAAAAGTTTGGCAAGCAGATGTGGCTTGCAGCAAATCAATTAATCCTGTTTTGCTCAACATAAAATCAATTGGTTCTGTGTTTTCCTGAGTACATTTAAAAGCCACCATACCTCCTGAGAAATGGAAGAGGAGGAGGCAGAGGGAGGTTTGAGAATTTTCAGAGTTCTATTTCCAGTCCTGTTTCCTGTGGTGGATAGACCATATCATGTTGCAGCAAATAATAAGAAAGAGCTGTGGTCCCTGCAAGCCTTGCAAATGAGAATTATGGTTACCTCTGGTCTAAAGGAGAGGAGTGGGAACACTGGAACACAAAGCAGATGTTTCCAGGAGAAACAGCTTCTGCACAGGAGAATCTGAGCTGGAGCTGCCTTTGCTCTGCTCTGGCATCATCATTCATGGTCCCTGCTCTGGGTTCCCATTGCTTTCACCCTCTGCTGCTGCCCCAGCACAGCCAAAAGGGAAATGCTGCTGTGCCAGCTGGGATCCATCCCTGGGGAGGCAGGGCTTGGAGCACACCGAGCCAGGCTGGGACAGTTCTGCACCATCACAGGCCCTCCAGCTGAGGCTACAAATCAGTCCAAGCTGGGGAGGCACTCTTTTCTCTCAGCATAAACATAAAGTCATTTCTGACACCAGAGATGGGGAGAAAAAAGGTTTTCTGTGTGATAATTGTCTTTGGGAAGTTACTGCATGAGCAGAGAGTTGTGGAAGTTTGTCATCCCAACTTGTCCTTCTTGTGGAAGTGTCTGAAACCATGGTTAGAGAAAGAGCAGCAGAAACAAGCAGAGAAGAGAATTTTGCTGTCTGCCCTGACTGAATGGGGTGCCTGATGCTGACCAGAGGTCGTTAGCTGTGCAGATCACAGAAAGCACAGCAGAGCCGTTATTACAATTTTAGCATGACAGAACTAAAGTGCTCTGACAAGCTGAAAGCTGCACCCAACACTCAGTGCCACGGCCACCAGGCAGCCAAATACTGTCCCCCTGCCATGACATTGGGAAGTTGCTGTAATTGACATCCTTAACCTCAAAATATCAGGGTAGAAAAGGAGCCCCAGGCCACCAAAATGAGAAGTTTTTCAGTATTTCCTAGTGCTTGTGCAGTCATGCTGCAGAAAAGGACTGAATGTTGAAATCGTTGATGTCAAACCATACTTGAGCACACCTAAGAATATCCAAAGAGGATATGTTGGGGGGTAAAAACGAGGCTGAGGAAGAGAGCAGTCATTTGGAGGCAGCCCTATTTACTCATCTCCCCAGTGTATTCCAGCAGGAAAGAGCAAGTGAGTCAACTTATCCAGGGTGAACAGAGCTGGGAGTCACCTGTGAAAGTGCTGCTCACACAGAGAGTAAATATTGGTTCAGCTTTATTTCTGTAGTATTTGAGTGGTGCTATCCATGACAGATCTACTGAGGGGTTTATATATGTATTTTCAACATAATATCCTATACTACACTTTAATCTAGATCTTGCAAAACAAACAGACAAACAAACAAAAACAAATCCTGAGGTTAATCTTTCCATACAGAATATGTCTGGAGGTGGTGTGGCCCTTTTTGCTCTCTAATTGACCCATTAATTATGTTCAAAGCATGAATTTCAGGCATTGCTCCCTCTGTCTCTTGCTCATCTGTGAATGCAGTTTGTCCCTTTCCCATGGGGTGGATGTCAGACTATTTGATACAAGTCCTGTTCTTGGAACCACATGTGGGCTGATAATGAAGGCTCTCGTTCATTTTCAGATTTTTGTGAATGCATCATGATCTTGCCCTTTATTTTAACTTCAACAACTAGGAAAACGCAGAGCAACAATCCTGACTTAATTATCAATGTGCTGTGAGAAAGATCCTAGCCCCTGGCAGTCCAGGAGAGCTCAGAGGGTCTCACTTAGAACCACTGTTGGCAGGATCATCACAGAATGTGCTTTAGTCATGGTGATTTCCCATCCTGGCCACGATTTGGACAGGTTACTTTCTTTTCAGGTTTGATAACAAAAAGGTTGTGCCCTTGGGGTTGTTATTCAGGCAAGTTTCCTGGGCTGTTTTTGGGAAGCAGGAGCTCGTTCCTGCAGCAGTTCCCGGGAGCAGAGTTCGGATGAGATCAGGAGCTCAGCCCACGAGCTCTTTGTGGGGCCCTAAAGAGGATTTCTGAGCTCAGTCCTGCCCGAGGGTGGTGTGAGATGCATCTCCACACCCTGCCCAGCAGCCCAGGAGCCCAGAAGATAGTGTGAAAGATGGGATTCAATGGAATTGATCACTTAAATCAAGTGGCAAAGCCATATCTGTTTACGTTTTCCCTACAGTACCTTTGTGTGGCGGGAGGAAAGTCATTTCCAGCGGTGTGGCTCTGTTTGCCTCCTCTCACTTTGTCTGTTCAGGTTTATCAAACTTTGAACTTCCCACTGCACGCCCCACTTCGTGCTGAGTCCTGCAGTTAAGGTTGTGGGGTTTGGGTTTTCAGCATCGCTGTGCTTTTTGCAGGGTGATGGACAGACAGGGAAAGCTCAGCTTGTGCCTGGCTGAACCCTGCGCTGGTTATTTCTTTGGTCTATTGGGTGTTTCTTTGGTGACTCTTCCAAAATGTTTACAAGCAGCAGGGAAGTGCAGGCACATGAAATAATCCCCTTGATGTCTTAATTCAGCTGTGACCTGAGCCCAACACGCTCTGTGTGTCATAATCAACAGGGCTGACAAAGGAGAGACTGAAATCCTGGCTTTGGGGTTTGTCGATTCCGTAAAAAGTCTGGTTAAAAAAGAGGGAGCAAAAAGTGGATTTCTCTCAAACTAATGAGAATTTGCTCTATACATGAAGTGAGAAAGTTATAGCAGATTGGTTGAAATAAATGTTAGATATAAGTAGCACTGAAGGAGCAGAAAATGGAATAACAGTTAAAGTGGAATTTAGTATAGAAGGTCTGGTTGCAATTCCAGTAATGATCACTGGTCATTGATCATTGAGGTAGTTAAAAAAATATCAACAGAATCTTTAAATACACACGAGGAGGATCATTTCCTCCCCCTACTTTGGAGAAAATCAGTGACTCAAGACCAGAATAGTGTCTCAGTTTAATAAACGCATTTGTAGTTTTTTCTGTTGCACACACAGCGATGCATCAGCACTAACATATTCTCTGGTTTTCTCTCCTGCTGCTGTATGTATAATTAAATGAATGGTGGGGTTATGTATTCAGTGGCAAGAGCAAGATTTCATCAAGTCAATTTAAATTCACTGGAGAGGGAGAGAACGACAAAGATATAAAATGATATTTATTGGAATGATGCATTGGGCTATGGTGGACTTCAACAGTGCCTACAACCAGCAAAGCCAAGCAGGCTCTGGGAATATCTTTTGAAATTGAAGAGCACATTCTGGCAGCCTTTGCTGTGGAATTTCTCCCTAAATTACTGGTAATTTTCTGCACTCTCAGAGAGCTGTATAATCATACACAGCCAAATCAGTGTACTGGGAAGCCTAAGGGAAAATGGATTCAACAAAACCATGTCTGCATGAACCCGAAACTGTAGCATGAGGTCAGGAATGAAAATGGCAAATTTATGAGATAATACTTGGCTGATATTGGAAGAAGGGAAGTTCATTATTTATATTTAAAAGAGGCTGATAATAAACTGGTTTGTTTAATGTCCTGAAGGTGACTGTTTTGCCATAGAGATTAAGATCCTGGTCTCCTGGTTTGCTTCTTATTCCTCATTATATTAAAAAACAAAGAACAAAGTCCTGAGAGCACAAGAGGGGTGAATTTGCATCTGAGTTCTGCAGCTCTGTCTCCATTTTGAACAGGTGATTCCTAAATAGTCCTTTATCAGAAAGCTCCTTTGTAACGTTTTCCTGCCTCTGCAAAGGAGAAGTTATCTTTAAGTCTCATTTTTGTCATATCTGAGAGAGAGAAACAGACATTTTAGGATGTTTCTGAGGCTTTTGTCGATGCAAGAAGAAGGGCTTATTGTTTCCTTTTTTTTCATAGAGGAAATAATTACAGTTCATTAAAAATCAGCCGAGGATCTTCAGATGTAAAGACATTTTTTAAATGTCTTTATTGCTAATACTTATGTGCATATAGTATTTTATAGAATTACAGTACAATGCTGTTAAAACTGACAAGAATTACTGAAAATGTAATTTTAACAAAGCTAAAAAATATGAAAAATCACCTGCAGGAAACCCAGAATCTCTTTACAGGATTTTTTATATGTTTTTTTCTTTCAGAGTAGTATTTCATTTCAAAAGGCTTCCAAAGGTCTGTAAAGTAGCACAGAATTTTTGTATAGCTATTTTACTTTGCTGCCTTCAAATCTAGAATGCCTTAGATATATTTTTTTAAGTAAAATTTATTCTTGTTGTGGTTTCATTTGTTTTGTAGCCATTATAATTGAAGCATTTTCCCATTATCCTTGGAGCTTGAAAATTGAAAATATTTATGATTCACGGTGAGACAAAAATAAAGAAATGCCATGATCTACAATGATGCCAATTTTATTTTAGGATGCCTAATTTTCAGTTAAAGAACTGTATTTAAGGGGATGTTAAAGGTGGCTTAAGGTTGAGAATGTCTGCTTTAAGCATGTTTTGTATTTCTTGAAAGGCTTCTGCACTTGGTAAATTGCATCATCTAAGCAATTTTTTAGTGAATAAAACCAGATTAAAGCAACATATTAAGAAGTAGCTGTTAATCTGCTGTGCTCTTGTACTCTTTTGTGCAATGAGTCATGAGCTGTTGAGAAAAAATCACAAACTATTTCGCTTTATTAAAATATTAGAAGCTAATTTATTCTAGTGCTATTTGACAGCAGATTCAGAAAAGTCCTTCAGAAATCAATGTTTTCCATTTTCCTCCTGACTTGTCAAGGTTTCATTAACGTGAGAGCAATGATAGCCATGTTGAAGAAGAGTTTGATTGCTTTTAGCTAGATAAAAAATTGTAGAAACTCATAAATCACAGTCATTTGAATTTTGGTATCTGCTGTGTTTTCCTCTGTGGCTTTTAGGTAAACACAAATCCTCGCTTTTAAAAAATATTTTTAAACCTTTATGTTTTGTAAAGTTTCAAAGACAGAAGTAGATGTATTTAGATGAGTAAGGTTAAAGGAAGGTGCAATAAGCACCCAGTGAATTACAGGCTGCTGTGAGAATATTTCCTACAGGTGCAGAAAGGGAAATGGCATCCCAGGATCTATGGAAATAAAGCTGACACGAGCCATTGTGGGGAAGATTTCACTCCAGTGCACTCAATTTGTGTGGCTGTGATCTGTCAGTTCATGTCTAATCTATAAGCTTGATGCATTTTCCCATTTTCTTTGTCTCCCCTGAAGAAATTCAGGTTTCTGAATTCCTGTACCAGGCTGATACACCTTTTTTCAGAATATTCCAGAAGGTGTCTTGGATTTGATGGCACATTTTATCTTTGGCTTCTCATGGAAGTCTCACCCTGGCTAGTCCTGAAGTAGATCATTACAGAGGGCGAGGTGTAATCACATTTTGTCCCAAACATTCTGTTGGGACAAAGCTGGAGTGGAAGGGAGAGTCCACTCCAATTCTCTGCCTGGAGGGCTGAAGAGGGCTGAATTTTTTCCAAGATAATATCTAAAATATGAGTATTCAAATGTAATGCTTCTATAAAACATTTCCAAGGAGGAACGAGTAAAGATGGAGGAGATTCATTCCCATGTCATGTTCTAAAATCACTGAGGATTTATGATATTTTATAAAGCCCATAAGGAGATGGATTAAGATTTGCTCTTGTCTCAAGCAAAAGGCTCCTTTAGAACAACTGAAACATTGATTTTGGGGGTTTTTTGAGGGTCAGATTTTTTCCATAGCATCTATTTAGTGAGTGGAAGAAGTACTGTGAATATTATGTGTTCCAAAAACGCATACTATTTTGTGGTTTTGGAACAAACAAAAACATAAAATATAGGGCAATCAGTTTGAAGCAACATCAGCCCAGCTTGAATCTGTAGTATTATTAGTGGTATTTAAAGCCACATGAAAATATTTGCAATAGGTGTTCCTTTTTTATGTAATTACCAAACAAGGGGTCTATATTTGCTCAATAAAGGTCTGATTTCGACCAAATTCTGGAAAGAACTTTGTGGAACAAAATCGTAGATGTTTGGCCAGGATGTGGTGAATGGTTCTGGCTTCAAGAGGAGCTAAATAGTGAGAGGAACAGCAAAAATACTCCACCCAAAATCATGACAGCTTGTACAAAGCCCAAGGGATGTGAAATAAAATGATAATATTGAGAATCTTCAATCTTCAGGGCTAGAACTTCAACCTTCTTGTGGGGCAGGAACACCTGGCAGTGTGAAATTTCTTGCTTGGATGGACAAAGGGGGACTTTGGATGAGTGGTCCAGTCGTTAATAACTTTTACTGCCCAGAAAAGCAAGGGAAAGTGAGTCTTTGAAGTGATTGCTTCTTTGTTTAGCAAAGACAGCGGTAGGGGAGGACTTCAAGCTGCTGACATTATTTCTGATTGGAAAATTACAAAAAGGGTCAAGGACAAATGAGCAGAGTTCAGGCAGCCACTTCAGCTCTGAACAAGCATGAAGCAGTTCAAGGGGTGTTAATGTTTGTCTCTGAATTACATGTGTTTATAAATAATGCACTGTGTTTGCAAGTGTATTTCTGAGCCTCGGACTGTGTGACAGTGACGCTGCTGATGCTGTTTGGTGGAACTGTCTCCAAATTGTCACACAAGGAGCAATGGCTTTGGTTAATGAGCAGCTCGGGGGCCTGGGGCTCATTACTGAGCAGCTTCTCTAATCCAGAGCCTTGGAGATTGGGCTGGCTGAAGAACCAGCCACAGAACTCAGATTTATTCTGAGGAGTAGCAGGGTACTGCCATAGGGGAACAAATTCCAGCTGCTGGGATAGGCCAAGCCCTCTGAAGGTGGGGGAATCTGAATTTGTGTTAGAATTTCTCTTTGCCTCTTCCCCTTCTTCTGCAGACTTATATGGAGTCGTTTCCCAAATTGGATCACGTGCTTAAAAATTAATAATTGGATACTTTTTCTTGATCTCATTGTTTCCTGATGTGTTTATTCAGGATGCAGAATTGGCTGTGAGTGACTTGGGTTTTCTAAAACCTCCTGAGCTCTCCTTTCAAGCATCCAAGCGAGAGAAATGGTGATTGGCTGAAGGAATTTCCTTAGCCAGGTCTAGGTGCTGCATTTGGGCTTGAATTCAGGAATCTAAACTCATCTCAACTTTTTGTGCCTTTCTTTAGATTAACTAACGTGCTCCTGTGTATTATTGGCTTGTTAATAATATAAAAAGGGATGGGGAATTCTTCAGTGATGCAAATCCAAGTGGGAATAATGAAAAGTAAAATCATAGCACATTTTGTATTTCACAGATATATATTTACTTACACTGGAACAATACTGTACACCTTCTGTAAAACTTCCACTAAAATAAATTGGATTTTGGAGAGACATCATCAAGCAGCACTTTTTCAGGCCATTCTTTGGGCTGTTACATCTGAATATCATGGCAAAGAAAAACAAGAAACTGGCTCACCTTCAGTGAGACAATAAATCAAAATTTTTAGGGAATAAATTTAAAAATGGCTTTTGAATTGAAGAAAAATCAACTCAGCTCAGGGGCTTGATGACCTTGTTTCAAACTAAGGCACTGATGCACCCAAAGAACTCTAAGAATTCACTAACATTAATTAGCAGGGCTGATTAAGCATTTTCTTTTGATTCCGATGTTAAACTTGAGGCCATTTTTATTGAAGAATGTCTAGAGAAGGGGGAATGTTACTACTCTTTGTCGTAGACGGCACAAAGTCATTTCACCATCTGAATAAAACAGCTTTTCAAACTTAATGACAAACTCCAAATGTATGACAAGGTACAGGGATAGATGAACATAGCAAATGGAGGGGATAAATGTAGTAAACACCAATTTAGTAATTATAATAAAGCTGAATGTCATATTTTGGAGTGTTGTGATTTATAGGGGGAAGAAAAGTAGAAAAAATAGAGAGTTTTGCAAATTTGAAATTTCAAAGCATTGTTAGAAATTGAAGAAAGACATCATCTGAACCTCCACTTGTGTAAGTGACACTTGTATTTTAAGAGCATTCAGTCTGTGAAAGATGAATAATTTTTTGACCCAGCTCAGATGTGTGGGATGGTCTTTGAATGTGTCAAGGCAAATCTAAAAATGAAATGAAAAGCTCAATGTGGAATTATGATAAAAATTGACAGGTATCCTAAGTCAGAAAATCTGTGGGAAGACTTTACCAGCATCTCCCTGCAACATTTTGTGGAGAGAACAGTGTGGGGTCTGTTGGCACAGCCTGCAATTGTCATTATTTTATGTCAGAGGTTTAATTTTGGGCGCAAGGCTGCAACTGTCCCTGTTTGCTGCAGTTTAACTTTCTTACAGACTCATTTCAAGACTGGATTTACTTTTTTGGAACTTTTTTGATGTTCACTTTTGATGCCAGCCGCATTTTTGTCACTTGTACAAATACCAAAGCCTGGGACTCAAACCTCTGGGTTGATGCTCATTTGTGCTGTGTAATTAGCTGCAAAATGAGAACTGAACTTGAGAGAGAAGTAAAAAAATTAAAAAGTAAAACATGTGCTATGACCTAGAAAACAGATGTAGCTGTGATTTACCTTTAAATTTTAATTATGTTTAAAAAAATCCCAGAGTTTTCCAGATGCAGATAATTTTTTTCTTGGAGAGTGAAATAAACAGATATGCAAGAAAACCAATTCCCAAAGGAGTAACACTGAAAACAAAGAAAAATATCTCCCAGGAGCCAGGAAAGTGACCTGGAATGCTTTCATATTGATCTTGATTAAGTTTTTAAACTTGTGGGCATTGTTCGAGCAGTGAAGATCATTTTCAAAATGACCCAAAGCTCTTGGCAGAGGAGCAGCAGATTGGACCATCACTCATTTTCAACAGCAGACAGACACTGAGCTAAATTTGGGTTCTCTTAAGCCAGATGATCTTTTTCCCTTGCATTTTATTGTAAGCTTTAATATTTTAACTTTCAGTTTGCTCCTATGAGCTGGAAAATGGTTTTGGTTAGTGCTTTATTAGATTGAGATAAAATGGCTTTTTTTGGTGCACTCCAAAGAAAATGTCCACTGTGGTGAAGGTGTCTCCTGAGCTCCACGGAATGAGGAGATTGAAGTTGGCATCAGAAATGCAGCTCACAAGACTGGTGAGGGAACATCTTCTTCTCAGCTTGATTCTTCTCTCCAGTTTAATAAAGCTGTTCCCAGTGAGGAGGGAGGGGAGGCCACAGACTCTTTCAGCAAATAGTTTAACATTTTAAAGTGTTAATGGATCAGATTCATTCCAGCTTGCTCCTGCTAGAAGAACAAGGCCTGTTAATGTTAATTTTTAATATTAATCATTACTATTAGTAATTTTCCTTACCCATTTAAGACCTGATACTGTCACAATGTGGCAATATAGTGCTTAGGTACAGTTCTGTATAAAAGCATTTAATTATTTTCTCTGGTGTGTAAATCTAATAAAATCAAATCACTGTACTTCTGTTAAGAAAGCAGGTTCAGAGTATTTGCTAACTCAAGGCATGAATCTAGGTAGTAACAGGATAATTACTTGCTAATTGGTGTGTGATTACATTTACATTGGCCTGTCACAACTATAAAAGAGGCCCTAATTGCATCTCTAAATAGTGGTGATACTCCATCCTGGTACCTCCTGCCTAACCGAGTGGAACATAAAGCTATTTAATTACTTTCGACATGATCTTTGGATTCTGGACATTCAAGTTTTTTGGGCATGGAAGTTTCTGAGGAAACTATTCCATTCCAAAGTAAGTTTGAAGAAATACCTTATGGTGTAATGAGAGTCTGGAATTAAGCTCCTAATTGCAGGATATTTCTGAACTCTTCATTGTATACCATCAGACTATTAAGGGTAATATCTTTTATATAATAATAGCAATTTAGGGAACATTTGTCATTGAACATTTCGACTTACCATGTTTGAAGCTACGTTACCAGTCAATTTTAGAATCTAAAAATGGTGTTTGTAGCCCCGGGGAAAGCACTTGAGTTCCCCTAATGCCAGACAGGGGCACCGTGGGGAAGCTGAAGGTGTGCACTGTGCCCCCCACCCGAAGAGGGAACTTGGAAACACAAATCATCCTCTGGGGAGGCTCCCTCCTCCCCAAAATCTAACCTTCATCACTGCCTTCCTCTGAGCACTCCAAACTAATGGACTTTTGAATTCCTAATACTGTCAGGCAATACCTGTTTTGCAAAAAACTAGACATAGTCCTGTGCAGAGATTTTGAGGCTGAAGCTCAGACACTGCAAAAGCCCCTGAAGGCCCATGTGGGGAAATGGTGGTTTTGTTTCCAACTCTGAGAGACACCCAAATGACAATAGTTTAAAAAAAAAAAAAATGTGTAGGCCTATTAAAAAACAAAATTGTCAAATTGGGTTGGAGAAAAATCCATGATTTTTTGTATTCTTACGATACATAATAATGCAGAAATAAGTAACTTGTCTTTCATATTACTAAATCCAGTATAGGCTGCCAGGGTAGGACTGGGCCTCAGAGGTCCCTGAAGAAAAGCTGAAGTAGATGGGGGAGAATGGACTAACATCTGCTAGATCCAAGAACTTTTAGAGTACGAAATCAGTGCTGCTCTTTTAATAATCTTTTAGTCCCCATCATTGAAGGCAAATATGGAAAGAACAAAAATACTTATTCCTTTTCATTTCTTTCAAACAACACATTTCCAGCTTGGTAGCTGCTGCATGCACATTCTGTTTGGGAATAGACTTGCTTGGAGCAATAGAGATTGCATTTGATTAATCTCAGTAATTGAGGGAGAATAAAAGGATTATTACCACGTGTCTTATTTTTACTTCATTCATTAGTTCATAAATCATATTTGCAACATAAATATCTGCCATGATAACAATTGGTGTTTATACAAACTTAAAAATTTTTAGGAATTTCTAAATTGCTCAGAAACCAATTTGTTTCAAATTCATTTAGTTAAACAGAGAAGGAAGCGCAGTGTGTTCCTGTTAAAAGCATATATTCTAAACAGAATTCTTATTAATTTGTGTTAATTAACCAGCTCTTATTTAGACAGGACATGTTATGAGATTTCTATTGCATTGATTAGCATCAGTTATTTTTCTGAGATAACAAGAGGCAATTGTTTTTCCCATCCCAATGTATTACCAAGATACAGAAAAATCTCCTTTTATTGGAATGAAGGCAGAGTGATTCGATGGGTTTTGCTGCAAGATCTTGGACTGATAACCCTGTGCTCAATGGGCTTTAGAACAGGCACAAAGGTGTTGAGAGTTTTGCTGCTGCCTGTGTTATCCACAAGAGCGGAATTTCTGTAAATTTTCCCTGTGCTCTGTGTGCACTCCAGCTTCCTGATAATCCAGTGTGTGCAGGATAAAGGCAGTGCCAAAAGGGTACAGAACAACACTAAAGAACTTGCTGTAAAGCAGACTCTGAGTTTTTCCAAAATCTGGGCTCCATCGCGAGCGGATCGAGTTCCGCTGAGGCATCATTTAGGATTCCAAACAGGTCATGGCACTGATAAATGGCCTTGCTGTCCTCTAGGACACATTCCAGTAAGAAATCCCAGAATAATTTTCCCTACCTTCCTACTGAACTTTTCCTGCCAATTAACTTTGCTCTTGTTTGTCTCTCCACTGCATCTCAGTTCACTTGGGGCTCTTCAGACACTTTATCCTTCCTTACCTGTAAACACATGGAGAAAATGTTTCATTCTTCCAGCCACAGCCAGAGAAATTGTTTCACATTGCATGGCATTTGCAATTTTTTAGGACTGCTTGAGGTAGGATATGAGAAAATTGTCTTCATTTGTCACTTTTTTTTCACTCTTTGAATCCACTTTTAATTTTGACTATAAAACATTTAATTTTTACCCACAGATCACAATCTTGGAGCTAAACATCAGTTAATAGCTTAAAATAGGCATAGTGAAAAGCATATGAAACCTTAAGCATCACTACAAAGTCTAACTTTTCTACAAAAATATTGGAATTGCTGAATCTGATGCTTAATTCAAACTTCAGTATATTGAGGAATCTTTTTGAACAATTTGAACTTTTTTTTTTTTAGATAATAGAAGTATTCAGCCTTCTTTTGTGTTTAAATCTGCTGCTGAAACACTTATTTCTCTCTCATCTGTTCTGACTCACCTCTTCCCAATCCCTAATGGCCTCCCCCTGCCTGCCCTTGAGTTATAGACCATTTGTGAAATGCTCTGTGACAGCACTTTCTCGAGGTGTTTTCAAAAAAGAAAAATTGGCTGTTTATCTCTCAAAGTCCTGAAAAAGAACTTTCGCTCTTAGCATTTTCATGAGGTAGAGAGCCAAGGTTGGTTTCTCATTTCATAATATCTGATGGGAAACAGAGAAAAGTAGCAGAGAGAACTCTTGATTTAATCAAGAGCCCTGTCTTACAATGCACTGAACTTTGCTTAGGCGACTAAATATTCTGAGTTCCCACTGAAGGCAGCACAGGCCAAGCACACTCAGCTCTATCCTCAAAATCCAAAATTTTGTGGTGTTTATACCATGGTGGTTACGGTGTTTATATGGTGGATCAGTATATAAATATTAAAAAAAGCAAACTAATCACCACACAGAAATCAAGCCAACAGGAGGCAGAAGGTGATCCAGGTTGGTGACTTGCACCAAAAATTAATAATTTCCCTCATTTCTTCCAAGTACAATAAGCAGTAGTAGATTTTGTGTATTTTCGCTGCTGTTTGGAAAGTCTTCAGTAGCAACTTTCCTCTGTGAAGGGAAATGATTGAATTGGTGCAACCAAGTCACCTTTGATCTTCTCAGTGTAAGTTCAATTTAGTGACCTGTGGAAGCCATCACTACTAAGAAATTTTCTATCTTGAATATACACATTTTGACTGTCTTTGGCATGTGATTTTTTAAAATATAGACATTAGAAATTGCAGCATTATAACAGTGACTTTAACAGTGTTCCACAAAGCTCCCTACCTGCCCTTCCCAAATGGTTTCGTTTAAAAAGCTGAGGATATTGACTTTTATTATTGAGCCACAATATTATTAATTTGAGCAGTATCTACTGAACTACTCACAGTGCTTTTCAGCTTTATCTTTTCTGTGCCATTTGCTGTAAAAGTTTAAAGGGATGCCATATTTCTTAAACTTCCTCTTTTGAGGAAAGTTTAAGAAATGTGGTTTGGTTCCCTGAAGGTACCATTCAAAACATGAGCAGAAAGTCCATTTCCCTGTTTTTCTTTCTCCAGGTTCTTCCTGCACCTGTCCTTTGCCATTCAGCCTTTCAGGATTCCTACATTATAGTTTTGGTGCCTAACTTATGTCGTCACAGGGAATTTTGTGCTTGGCTGGTGCTAAAACCCTCTACAATTTGCCTATTTCACTCCTCTCTTGAAATTTGCCATCAAAATATTACCACAGCCTTTTTTGAGGGGGGAAGACATTTCAGAATAAAACTTCCACTCATACATACCCTTTCAGGTGTGCCATTACTTGTGTCTTTTTTCTTGTTTCCTCCCAATTAATTTTTTTTCATTAGCAAGTCCTTGACTGAACCATTCAGAGCAGGAGCGATGCAAGAGCATGTAAATAATAAGCAGTACATACTTACAGAGTGGGTACAGGTGGGCTGAAATTGCAGATTTTTGTGTTCAATGATGCTCGAGGCAACTCAACCGCACAGAAAGCTGTCAGCTCCCCTCCCTCAGTGCAGTTGTGGTCTCTAACACTGCCTGAGCACAACGTGCAGTATTTTTACACTAATTTCTCCTCCTTTCAGCCACAGGCCAGCTCTGCCTAGTGCTGTATCCCTCAGATCCTTCTGAAAGAAGTTCTGAATCCGAGCGGAGGGAGGCAAGCTGTGTTTGACTGAGTGAGAGTTGGAGTGCTGAAAACAAGCCGGGTCAGGGAGAGAGAAGGGAATGTGAAGAGGATGAGAAAAACACTCCTTTAGTGCCTCTTAATCAGCGATCCCCACACGCTCTGTGAAGGCTCTGGAGCTCTGCAGGGAAGGGAAATGCTGCACTCTGCCAAGCTGAGCCACAAAGGGGATGGGGAGCAGGGACTGTGTGTGCCACAGACACAACCAGGCTGCAACAGCACTCTGCTTCTGCGGGTTTAATCTGAGCTCCTCATTCTCTTTCTACGTGAAGACCCACAGAGAAAGCAGAGATGAGAGAGGGAAGCTCTGAAAAGGGCACGGAATTAAAGCTCAAAGCTCCTCTCACACGGCTCCGGCAGAAGCACAGGGCTCTCGCTGCCTCTCATTGAGCTGAGACAGTGATCTCAGGTAGTCATTGCTGACACACATCCAGGGGATGAAGCTCCTCTTGCCAAGCCAAGGCAGAATGTGGCACTTCTGGGGCTGAGCCATCACCAAACCAACAAGCAGGGACCCCAGCAGCATCCCAGCCCCGTCTGGAGGCTGCTAAATAGAGAAGCCCTTTGCTTTCTGTCTGTTCCTGTGTCACCTGAGGTTTCTGAAGGAGAGAACAGAGTTTCTGCAGTAAAAAAAAAACTGTAATTTCCTTCAGGAGCTTTAGTTTATGTAGATCTGAAGTGGTTTGCCTTTGCAAAATTCCATAAGTATTGGGAGAGCTGTGTGTAACAATGAAGAGACTGGTACCTGGAGCAGTTCTGCTTCCAGGTTATACAAATATCTGCTTTTTTAGTGCCCTAGTAAGAATGGAAATTCACTACTTATGAAATTACATGATATTTTGAAGAAAACCTTGAAGTGTTTTTTCTAAAAAAGATACAGCTGTGCCCAGTCTAAGCATAAAATAAAACCTTCTCTAACATGTAGTGAAAGACCTGGCTAATGTACCTCCCCACAGACATTGCCTTAAACATGATATAACTGCATATTACTTCAGAAATAAATATTTAAAAATAAGATAAAAATATTAGAAGTATTGTTTGATTATCTACCTACACCTTCAGCAAGAGAGTCTTGATCTCTGATTTGCTGTTTGACTGCTGCAAATGATTCCTTGCTCTCCAATGTATTATTGGTCCTTGGTCTACAACTTGCAGTTGAAGCATCTATTAAATATTTGATGTGCATCCCAAATAGCCACAGGAAGTGCTTAGGCATTCATTTTCCAAAATGTACCTTTAAGTCATAGTATAGTAAATTCAGAGTGGAACAGGGACCATAAAAGCTGCATTCTACTCTGAGTGTGCAGTTGGGTATTTTATGGCTAAAGCTGTTACTTCTTTAAGACTCGATGTTTATCATTGCATAAGGGAGAAAATAACCTCCGAAACAAACAAACAAAAAAAAGAACAAAAAAACCCCAAACAAACACGGAAAAACCAACCAAAAAAAACCCCACAACAAAAACCACCAAATCCCCAAAAACCAAACAAAAAGCCCATCTGAAAAAATAAACATATGAATTAATTGAACTAAACATCTCATTTTAAAACTATTATAACTATACTAAAAGTGTTTCATAAAGGACAGCAACTACAAGTATAAAAATTATTGGTGCTATAACTGAAAAATCTTTAAAAGTACAGCCAAATTTACAATAAATAAGTATATAAGCTTGAGTTTGTTTATTACTAGCTCTTTTTATATTAGTATTGAAATTTTCCTGCTGCAGTCTCAAATGAGTGCTGATACAGAGGAATACACCATTATAAAGCAGTTTTTGAAGTTTTATTTACACTCTGATAGAGAAATATGGATTTTAGGAAGTACTCTGAACTTGGGGTTTTATAATCTAGAGCAAATTCCTGCCCTCCAACTCCTCGGATGAGAGTCCAGATACCAAACTTCTGTCATAAACCTTTTTTATACCCTAGTAAAAGCTTCGTAGAGCCAAAGAGCTTTTCCTCCCATCACTGTGTTTTCCTTGGGGGAGAGAGGAGAAAACTTTTTCAGTTCTTATTTTGTCAAACTCAGACAATGAAGGCAAATACAAAGATGAAGTGATCAACAGATTGAGTGTAAACAATAATAGATAAAAGAGTGTTCAAGTTTTTTGTGGCTTTGTATCATTCCTGTACTATCCATGTGCTAAAAATGGTTTATTTCAGGATCAACTTACATTAAAACTTCCCAGGTTTATTATGCTGCAGTGGTCCCAGATGTGTCACTACAGGGAAGTAAGCTGGTATTTGTAAATCCAGCTGTTCTGGTTTGTAAATGATACCATAAAATCAATTCAAAATTCTCTCTTTGTAGCAGATGCCATAGATCACATCCCTGTTTTTAAATAATCATAACCACTTCCAGTTTTTACTAAACAAATAGGAACAGATTTGAAGTTGATTAACAGAAGATGATATAACACTAATCTGCTTTGCTTTTATGACAACTTGGGACACTTTGGGGTGTGTTCCTCTTGCAGGTGAATAAATTTCTTACCTGTTCTTTGTGAGGGAGCTGCTGGTGCTAAAAATGGTTTATTTCGGGATCAACTTGCATTAAAACTTCCCAGGTTTATTATGCTGCAGTGGTCCCAGATGTGTCACTACAGGGAAGTAAGCTGGTATTTGTAAATCCAGCTGTTCTGGTTTGTAAATGATACCATAAAATCAACTCAAAATTCTTTTTTTGGGACAACTTTGGCCACTTGGGGGTGTGTTCCTCTCGCAGGGGAACAAATTTCTCACCTCTCTCTGTGAGGGAGCTGCTGGTGCTGCCTGGGTGCAGCTGGAGCTGCTGGGACAGAGCTGCACTGCTGCCAGCAGGGCCAGGCTGCCACAGGGACTTAGGCATTATCTGGCACAGCAGCCCAGCCTTTTACACAGCAAAGCACAGCAGCCAGTGCAGGCTTATTTAGTCACCTTTTTATGAGATATTTTGGCTTCCCAATGACTTCCATGAGGGTTGGGTGCTAAATGTGTTTATTTACCTTTTAACATTGCTGTCCTAGGAGGTATCTTTATCTGTATCGTTCACTAACTTCAGTTCTGCAAGTTAAAAATGTCAAAGGAATGGTCAAATCAGCTGAGAGAGATGCTGGTATTTTGCACACGCCACTCTGCAACTCTTCTATAAGTTTTCCTAGCTCCTTACATGTAAATACACCAGATTTTCAGGCTTTCATGATAACACCCTTAGAGCTTTGGACTTACTGTGCCCATTACTATAATAACCAAAATCACAGTGACCCAAATTGTCTTCATGCACCACTTTAATATCTGTGTGAGAGGTGAAAATTAAAACTTTGAAATACTTCACTTCTGGAAAACACACCTGTCAGCTGTTCCATGCTCCAAACCCTGCACTTTCACAAAAAATAACTTAGAGTGTCACTGTCAGAAGCATCAATGGATGGCTATGTCTGGGTGCACACCTAGTAAAGGAGATGTTATCGTATGTTGAACATGATGCAGGACTCTGAGAAATAAATCAAAAGTCTCAGTGGCAGGCACAGCAAACCTGGCAGCAGCACATATGAGCTGCATTATTTAGTTTCCAGCAGGATGTAATTAACACATGAAAGTCACCATTGAGAAGAATTTGTGAGGCTGAGCAGCAGATTTTTATAGATCAGTATTTTGTGATTTGTTCTCTGCAGCATCTGGTCCTCAGCATTGTTTGAGGCAGGGTTTTAGTGATGCCTCCGTGCCTTACAATAGCCTGAGCATATTTAATAATTTACCATCGAATTCCTGAACAGAGTTCCTGCTCTGCTCCAGTGCAAACCCTGCGTTATTGCCAGGGCTGCAGCAGGGGCTGGCACCAGGGACAAGGTGTGAGAGCAGATTTGCAGGTGCCACATGGCCATTCACAAGCAGCAATCAGTCAGGCACCTCCGAGCTGTCTGCTGAGCTCAGAGGTGGTGTGAGGTCTCTGCCTGCCCAGCACAGGTGAGCAATTGATGAACTGGGATCAGCTTTTCCCTGGTTTGTACTGGAGAACTGAGATCCTGTCACCAAAACTAGAATTTTACTGGGAGTTTTTCTTGAATTAAAAAAAATGTTCCATTAATCCTAGAAGGGAATGTGGCCTTGTAGGGGCAATCCCTGTTAACAAGGGCTGGGACTTTTTCACTGACAGGGTGGTCAAGCATTGGAATGAGCTCCCTGGGGAAGTGGTGGAGTCACCACCCCTGGAAGTGTTCAAAAAATGAGCAGATGTGGCACTTTATTATATGGTAGATATGTGGAAGTATTGATCAAAGATAGATATGGGGGGTATCATAGTTATGGGGGTATTGATCAAAGATAGATATGGGGGGTATCACAGATATGGGGGTATTGATCAAAGGCTGGACTTGATGAGCTTGGAGGTCCTTTCCAACCTGAATAATTCTGTGATTCTGTGGCTCTTGTGTTCACTGGTGTTTCTAGAAATGGTAGTTGCATGTTTGGAATCTTCCTTAAAAATAAAAGATTCTTCATAGTGAGAGTGAATTTCAGAAAGGTGAACAACATTTCATCTGAGCAGCCTTGCTGCTGGAATCCAGTGAGGGCTTACTGGGAAAGAGAGAGGTTGTTAATGCCACTTATTTCATTGAGCAGTAGTGAAACCTCCTATTTATCAAACGCAGGCATTTTTCCTGACACAGTGTCTAACAAGGCATTGCACGTTAACAAAGCAGAGATTGTTTGTTTGTTCTCACACTGGGATGGTGAGCTGGGTTTATTTAGGCACTGGAGCTGCCCAGAAAAGACAAAGACTGTTCTGTGCAGCACAAGAAAGTTGGATAAAAATGCCAATTATGCATGGGTGTTTATTTTAGAATACCATACCACATTTTGCACCAAATTCTACACTAAAATCTACTTTAAAACTGAACTGCACTTCAATTCTCAGTAGACATCTGCTGGTGAGTGATTAGGGGCAGGGGCTGTGTTTGTGTTCTATGTGTTCAATCCATGCCACAGTGGGGCCCTCAGCTCCCAGCCTGATCATCTAGGTGCTGTTGCAATATAAAACTAATAATGATGATAATAAAATTAACAGCTCTAGTTAGCTGTGACAAGCTGAGTGGTTTTTTTTTCCACCTCCAGCTGGTAGGAAATTGCAGTACATATTTTCCTCCAGACGTAGGCTGCTACTTAGGCTTTCCATTACGTAGAGAAATCTCCCTGCATTTCCTTGCTCACTTTCTCTGTTCATCTGCTTCAGTGACCTTACTGATATGGAACCTTGTAAAGTGGTGAGCTGGCAGTGACAGACACAGGAGGTGAGACACATGGAGTGGCTTCAATATGCTCACATTAGCAGCACTGCTCCTTCCAGACTGTTACATAAACAGGTAGCAAGGTTGAGCTTGCCACTGGCATTGGAGCTGCTTGCAGGGCTCTGCTTTTTCTGGCTGTATCACTGCAGAAATGTCAAGCAATTTTTCTGGTTTTTTTTGTTTTTTTTGTTTTTTTTAAATTCTGGATCTTGGATTGAAGCAAAGTACAAATTCTCCACATTTCTTTCTCTGATTGAAAAGTTTGATCTGACTCCTCAGGACACTGAGTGCTCTGGCTCTGCTGTTCCTGGAGCTGAGAGTCTTTTTTATCCCAGACATGGTAACTTCTGACTGCCACTGCTGCTGTGTGCTCATTTAAAAAGACAGGTATCTCTGCTTGTGCAATTAGAATTCAAATCTTTGACATGTCAGGAGTTGCTGTATATAGAAACGCAGGGAGTGTGTTTTTAGCATTCTGACAAGAGGCCATCAGCTCTGTAAAAACAGCTCCACAGAGGGGCAATTGAGTCTCCTGAGAACTGAAGATGAGCTGTGCCAACAGAGGAGAGCAACAATTTATGAATGAGAGAATAAAAGACATGGAACAAGTATAAATTCTCATTTTTGTTAAGCAGACCAGATTGCAAAAACAGGTATTTAAGGGGCTCAGCTAAGGAACATGGCACAGGAGCCACCAGTGTGTGTATATTTAATTGAACACCTCCCTCCATCCCTTCATAGCAGTTTCTGTGGCTCCTTGTGACATGATGCCCCAGACTTGGGGGGAAAAACCAAAACTTTCAGTTCTCTTGAAATTGCACTGCCTCATTCTCTTGGCTGATTTCCAGCTCATATTGATGCCTTAAACAGGCTGGTAAAAATATGAAGCAGACACAGCAGTACAGGGAAAAGGGAATTTACCTCGGTTTAACAGGATCCGAGGTGCCCAGACTCATCAAAGGTGGAAAACGCCATGGAGCGAACGACGAGCCGGAACCCCTGTACAATGTGTACCGGATTTTTATGGACTTCACAAAATTAGCATATCTACTTAAAATCCCCCAATAAGAAACTTAATAAATGAATAATTGCCCCCTATTCTAATGAACCCCCCCACCAATGAGACTACAGCCTAGTTTACAAAAACACATTCCAAGAGAGAAGGCTCTGTCCAAGGTTGGAGCCCCTAGTTCTGAGGTAGTGTGAATGTTTGGTCTTCCTCGCTTTGCAGGACCCCAAACTAAGCTAAATATCAGACTACAAGTGTTATAAACATGTAGGGCTAAAGTACAAGGAGTGTGTTTAGAGGGTAACAGGGAAGGGAAAAAGTATAAAAATACATAAAAATGGTATAAAAAGAAAATACAAAAATCACCGGCATCATTATAGTGTAAGAAATTCTAAATAATCTTCAGATTTTTATGTACCACTAATCCTTTATACACCACTATGGTACTATGACTTTCAGTCATTTATTTTCCAGGCTGAAGAGACTTCACACAACTCATCTCTTCTTGCATGACAGCCATGCTATAGCTCTGATGATTCTTCTTGTTCTTCTTTGGGTCATTTCTAGTTCAACCATATCTGTTTTTTCAGGTGACATAAATATAATCTACATTTTGTAGTGTGGAGTTCCACAGCTCTGAAGGGGAAGGGAATTTATATTATCCTCCTCTGAGTTTAATTTTGTCTTCCATTGCAGGTGTCATTCTATTCTGTACATCCTTTCCTCAGGATGCTTTGCAATTCTTTTAAAAATATTCTTATTGCATCCCCATCATCTGAAAACCTTGTCAGCTCACTCCTCCTTGCCAGGTCATTTCTGAACTTCCATGAAGATTTTCTGGTAATTTTCTTATCTTCAGACATCAGCTTGGGATTTTCTACATATTAGGACTAAGCTGCTCATAAAAGTAAACCACTAGAATTCTGTGGAAAGGGCCCTTGAGATGGTAATTCTAAATAAAATACAGCAACTTCTGCAACCAGAAAACTTACAGGCGGAAGGATTTTGATTAAATTGATTGCAAAGAAATCAATAAAATAGTCTTCCATTTAGTGAAAGTTATAGTTTACCACACAGAGAAATTATTTCTTTAGAATTCTCAAAGTTTTCTCCTTATACAGAGGAGACACAGTACAAAAAATGTCAAGCACAATGTAAAAATGGAAAACCAAGTAAAAAAAAAGTGAAGAAAATAATGTGAAGGCAAGAGTACCAAAGATTCAGTATATTTTTGTACCCTAAACTCTGTAAAGAATACAACTCTCATGTTGTGATGCCCAAAGCAAGTTGTAGGCAGAAGAAAGCAATGTTGGAGTTTACATCAATGAGTTTCCTGCACATATCAGGAATTTAAGAAGAAAATCAGTAAATTCTTCCTATGTACATCAGTATTTTATGTAATATTTTTCAGGCTCAACATGTAGCTATGTAAATCAATATGAAACAAACACAGGGCCTAAGAATTAGAAGTACTGAAATTCAGAAAAAATGAACTGTTTTTAAGTTGCAAGCTTCAATTCTCAGAAGACTGGAATAAAATTAAGGGAATATAAGGTCAGTCACTCAGTACTGTGCAAGATATAATTAAAAACTACCCTACTGCTAGCAAAACTATTTTGTTTTCCTTTCACCATCTTCAGGGAAAAAACCCACAACAATTTTGTTATGTCCCAGTATTTAAGGTTTTTCTCAGCTTTTGAAAATAAGGATAATTGGAATAAGGTTGGTTTGAAATCAGTAATAACATTTTAAATATATTGAATATATACTAAAAATATATTTTTGTCTGTTAGAAATTTAATATCTTCAAGGTAAGTAGTAAGGATAAATGAATATCTAATAATCTCAGAGCCACTGTAAGTGCAGGCCTTGTGTTTTCAGTGATGCCTGGGGTCCCAGACAGGCTGCCTGGGCTGCTCCGGGGGCACTCACTGATTTTTTAGAGTGGGTTGATTAAAACACTGTGCCAAGGAGGGATGAAGGAGGAGTTGGGCTGCCAGCGATATGGAGGCATCAGAGTCCGGCAGGGCTAAGAAGGAGCTGGGGACATTCTCCTCGGCAGAGCAGGACAGATATCTCCAGCCCAATTCACTCGGAAATTTCCCTTACTCTGTAAAGAGTAGTCAATATAGCATTGCTTTGCCTCTGGCCTCTCAGCTTGAACCGAGCGTTCCCAAACCACCTGAGCTGCTTTCAAGTATTTTCTTTTTTCCAGATCACTCCCATCCTTCCCTGAACTCTGTCTGTGTTTGCGGGATCACCTCATTTCCCAGCTCTTAATGCCTTGCAAAGGCAGCACTGCCCTCCCGCAGTGCCCCCCGAGCCTCTCATTTCTCCTGCAGACATCCCAGCCCCGAGCCCATCTGTGAGCTCCTGTCATTTCTGATTTTTTAATAACATCCTGTGCTTTTTTGATTTTTCCCCTCTGCTTCACACTTAGCTGAGAGGTGTTAATTTGTAAATAATAATAATAATAATGATTTTTAAAAAAATTAAACAGTGAAAGCAAGAGGGAGAAGCCATGGCCAAGTAAAAAGGTGAGGGAATTAGAGCCCGAGCTGAACTTGTGCAGTGACTGATCTGCTGATTGATTCCATGAGGAGCTCTGACACCAGAGCCAGGTGTGACCAGCTGGGCTCTTTTAATGTAATCCCTTGTACCACTCACCCCTCTTGGCACCAAGTTCATCAACATTGCATTGCCTGAGGACCTGGAGTAGCAATGAGGATTTTCCAGTCCTGATGACCTGCTTAGATGAGATCCCTGAGACCCTTCCTGCTTGGAACCTCAGGTTTGATTGTGAACTCTGTTACTTTAGAAAAAAAACTCAGAGATTTTCTCTTCCTTATTTGATTCTTTGCAGCCTTTCAGGGTTTTGCTGAAACCTCCTCAGCTCAGTTCCGTAACTAATCCAAACACTGGTTGCAATGCCAGCTAATTGTAGGGATTTTGTAGATTTGGGGTAGCTCTCACTTGTTAAAACCCTTCTTGACTCAACATAAAAATTGTCATATTGAATCTGGTAAATACAACAGGCAACACCATAGTGTGTAACCCCAAATGTTTTATTATTCCATAATAAATGATCCCTCTAAAGGGACTATCCATTAAAACCCCTCTGTAGACAGCCTGAGACTGAAGTGTGGGTCCATCAGTAAGAGTTTCTCAGTATTTTTCTGTTTATATTCTCTAGTAGAATAATGCTACTCTGACATGCTGCAAAACTCGAACCTTGTTAAGTTTTAAAATATTTTACAAAAGGTAAAATTATTCAATTTTGACCTGAATCTACAGTTCATTTATTTGAAATTATAGTGGTTTAAAGAATTTAAGGCCTTTAGGACTAAGAATATTGGTATTATACGATTAGAAAAATAATAGAGATACAGGTCTAAGAAAAAGCAGATTAGATAAAAACATCAGTTATATTCTGAATAACTTGTTAAAAATATGCTTGCAACTATGTCTGTTTCTGTTTTATATAAACAAAGGTGTTGAAACTTTCCTGTCAGCTCTGATGGGAAAGTCCTAACAGCCTAAAAATATGTAGGTATGTAATAAATATGTATATATATCACAATATGATATATTATAATATTATATATACTATATTATACTATACTATTATATTATATTATAATATAATAATAATTGCAGTGCTCTGGTAACTGTAATGATTTTGATGCTTCTTTTTTGGAATAGGAAATAATAATGCCTGAATATGACTTGAATATTGGTGTTAAAATATTTTAAATATTCCTTTTCTCAAGGAATTATCATTCAAAAAACTATTTAGGTTATTTTCTCTGAAGGTTTCTAATTAATTTAGACTGCAGTGACACGTAAGATTTGCAAGTGGTTTCCTTCAGATTGAATTATCCCATATTGTTTTAATTCTCTCTAGTCAAGATTCCTGTAGGAATAGGGATTTAACAACGTTTGTAGGTTTGTACAATGGTTTGTGCAATGGATACTTCTAGGTTTGTACAATGCATACTTTTACAATTTAGCTTTAAAAACATTGTGGAATTAATTTCAAATTAAACTTTCCCTCCACTTTATGGCTGGGGGAAAAAGTTTCATGTGGAACTGGTGATAGGCAGAGGGTTCAAGAACTTTTGAGTGATGAAATGAGATCTGAAATCAGGTGTGATTCAAGGGGTTTGAGGCTTCCTTTACAAATCGCTGGTGCTGAGCAGGTTCCCCTCCGAACTCTGGCGAGGTTTTGCACACTTTGTCTGACAGAAATATCAGCATCCAGAGACACTGCAGTGTCTGAGTGCCTGAGGTCAGTCAGTGCTGAGCAAACCTTGCCTGAGCACACCCTGATGGATTATTCACTTCTCCTTCTGCATTATTCAGTGGTGTACTTGAAACAGCAGGAATGTGGATGTGAGAGATGGAATTCCAGGTGAAACCTTCATATCAATGCATTCACTATTTATTATATATTTAAAATAATACAACTTACCCATATGCAAATAAAGAATCACAGAATCATTTAGGCTGGAAAAGCCCTCCAAGATCATCAAGTCCAAGCTGTGCCCAATCCCCACCTTGTCACCAATCCTGGAACACTGAGTGCCACATCCAGGCCTTCCTTGGACACTGTTGCCTTTTTCAGCCTAGAAATGAAACTCAAGATCATTTTAGTCGAGGAGGTCCTAGAAAAGCAGATCTTCATTGGAGCTCCAGGGGCTCTGGAAGAGTAGCCCCAAATCCCACCCCCACAGGGGAGAATAGTTTGATAGGTTTTAGGAAATTAGCATCATTGATCAAAAACACTAATTAGGAGGGCAAGTGGTGATGCAATTCCTCCCAGGTCAAGCCCCTTTTCTGGAGCCCCCCACCCTTGGCACTGGCTGGATTTGTTGATGACAATGTGTCTGGAAGGTTTTGTTCTCAGCCTTGTTCAGGAAGGACCAAGACAGGAAAGGAGCCTTGTGCCCCCCAGGACTTGGAGCTCTGCAATGGCTTTGGTCTCTCTAGCTGGGGAACAGGGTAGGGAAAAGTACTGGGAAGGCCATAAATATAGAAAAGAAAAAAAGCAAAAATCACTCTGGCATCAACATCTCCAGGGTTAGGGACAAAGAATGTTACAGAATAGATTTAGTAAATTGTTCAAGTCACAGGCATAATAGCAGTTCTCCTGACCTCAACGGAACTGCCTAAGTATCTACATTTAATACCAACTCTATTTTCCTTTTGTTTATTTTTACTTTCGCTCATATTTTGGCTGAAACATTACAGTGGGCTAGAACTTTCATGGGCAAAGCCAGGCTGCTGTTTTATTCCAGTAAATACACCCCTTGTGCTCTTTGGGGCAGGTTGGCTTTAAAGAATAGCCTCACCCATGAGAAGGGAAGCAATGAGCCAGGACCCTTAAGGTCTGAGTTTTGTTTCCATTTGTGCCCCAGATTTCTCAAGTCTTTGATGAAAATCACTGCTTCTCTCTGACTCAGCCTCACCAGTAATAAAATTGTGATTATGATATTTGTATTCTTTGGAGTGCTTGGAGAACTGCAGGTTAAATGAACTGTGAAGAGACGCATGTTAGTGTCACCATTCTGCTCCTGTTGAGGAACGTTCCTTGATGTTTGCTTGCTCAGTTTTATACCCAAACTGAACAGGTTGTTGATTGGTTCTGGTTCTTTGGAGTTTTTGTTGTTTATGAGATGTACTCCATGCATCAGAGCATTTACTGCCTCGTGGGCAAATACCAGGAAAAATTTCCTCCCTGGCAGGGTGGGCAGGCCCTGGCCCAGGGTGCCCAGAGAAGCTGTGGCTGCCCCTGGATCCCTGGCAGTGCCCAAGGCCAGGCTGGACATTGGGGCTTGGAGCAGCCTGGGGCAGTGGCAGCTGTCCCTGCCATGGCAGGGGTGGCACTGGGTGGGCTATAAGGTCCCTCCCAACCCCACCCACCGCCTTTGGCTCTCCAAGTGAGAGGAGATTTGGTTGGGATCACGCTGTCCTTGTCTCCTGTAACCCAGGAACTGTGCTGGGCTCTGCCTCATGCTTGGGATTGCTGACAGCCTAATCCTCCCCAGGTATTTTATATCCTGTTTTGTTCAGTTCTACCAATATCTAAAATAATTGGGCTATGCAATGCAGGATGAGAAACCTCTCAGCTGTTATATTAAAATTCCATTTGCTGGTTTGTTTTAGTTTTACTGTTACAAACATTGAAAGAAACAGTGAAGGCATTGTACATAAACAGACATAAATGCAATGGCAGGTATTTATTTGTCCAATTTATTTGTTTCATCATTTCTTTCAAGTACAGAGGTCTTTAACAAATCAGAAGACAGAGCCTGAAGTATCAGAAAGAAAAAAAAAATGTTTCTAGGCACTAGAGAAAGAATCTGGAGGCCTTTAAACAAGTTTTCAATTTTCAGGTGTAATCTTATCTGGAAATGAAGAAGAGGAAGCAAAAAGCCCTTACAGTAGCTAGATGAGCTGGAAATGGAGGATTTAATGAAATAAAAGTGATAATGCTAGGTCTGTGTTACATGCAATTTTAATAAAAGTACATGTTGTGGAGAGCCCAAGGCAGCAGCACAGCATGAGTTTCAGGAGTTTTATATAAAGAATCCATGTAGGTATCTAAGTTATCCAAGCCAGACAAGACAGCAGAACTGATTGCTGCCCCTGCTAAAAGCTCTTCACATGGCACATGGTAGCTGGAAGGGGACATAATTACATTTGCATGTATTTTAAGGCCTCTCTCTTCTTCTGAGGACACTTGCTATGTATTTATATTTTCATGGAACAGAAAGTCCTACCAATATTTCACACAAGTGAAAGGACAGAACAAGAAAAGAAATGCCAGACATTTAAAGAACATTCTCTTTATATAATCAATTTACACTCCAACTGTGTGCCCACATTTTTGCATGCAGCTACAGCTTTGTCTGCTTGACACTAGAAACTTCAGCTGCTGACTTTTCTTTTGGAATTTTACAGCTTGTGGAAAAAAACAAACCCACCCCTGAATGTTGCAAAGCCATCCTGATTAAAGACCACGTTTCACTGGGGAAGAAAAAAATATTCCAATTCCTTCAACATAATTGTTCACCATTCTATTTATGGGTTTATTGCAATTTATAAATACACCCCACGTGCGGAGCTGCCCCAGCCCTGGGCCAGCACAGGAAGGAGCTGGAGCTGCTGCAGAGAGCCCAGAGGAGGCTCCAGGATGAGCAGAGGATGGAGCAGCTGTGCTGGGAGGAAAGGCTGGCAGAGCTGGCATTGCTCAGCCTGGAGAGGAGAAGCTTTGGGCTGAGCTCAGTGTGGCCTTGCAGGGCCTGAAGGAGCTGCAGCAAAGATGGAGAGAGACAATAGCCAAGGGCTGCAGGGCCAGGAGGCAGGGAATGGCTTGCCAGTGCCCGAGGGCAGGGCTGGATGGGTTCTTGGCAATTAGGAATTGTTCCCTGGCAGGGTGGGCAGGCCCTGGCCCAGGGTGCCCAGAGAAGCTGTGGCTGCCCCTGGATCCCTGGCAGTGCCCAAGGCCAGGCTGGACATTGGGGCTTGGAGCAGCCTGGCACAGTGGGAGCTGTCCCTGCCATGGCAGGGGTGGAATTAAATGAGCTTTGAGGTTCCTTTCAACCCAAACCACTCTGTGATAACTCTGATATATATTCTTGTAGGCAAATAATTCTTCTGTTTCACTGAAGCTGAAAATGCAGGTGAAGTAAAAATTCCAGAATATTTCAAGTTAGAATGGAGCTCTGGAGTTTGTTTTGTCCAAATCCCCAGTGCTCAAATCAGGGGCAGGGTGTTGTTCAGGGCTGAATTCATCTTTAACATTTGAATATATCTTTAGGATCTTTAAAGATGGAGATTCCATGTCTCTGGGAAACCTGTTCCCAGTCTTCACCATCCCCACAGTGAAATAGTTTGTCCTCATTTAGGTGGAATTTCCTTAATTCCTCTTTGTGTCCGTGGCCTGCTGTTCTGTCACAGGGCATTACCAAGTATGGTTTGGCTCCATCCCACCCTCACTGAATATTTTTACATGTTGATAACATTTTCTTACACCTGAGCCTTCTCTTTCCTATGCTAAGCTGGATGCAATGTAACATGGTTGCTTTTAAAGAAAGAAATGAAAACATCAGGAGAAAATGTGAAACCATCAGAAAAAAAAAGGCTTAAGTCGTTGATTTTTTAAATTTATTTGTTCTACATTCGTTCAACACTTTCTGCCCTTTGTGATATATTTAAAAAAAAAAAAAAGTAATTTTTCAATGAACCTTCAGACAGGAAAATTACCCTCCATTTTCTCTACAGGAGACTGTAAATAACAATTTCAATTATTGTGCGTATATATATTCATATTTTTAACAATGTGTAAAAGTCACATTTCAATTTAAATTCTAAATAGCCTAATTTAGAAAATCAATATTCAGAATTGTTTATAGAAGCATCTATTGGCATACTGATTTTTCCCAATACCGAAGTATTGACCCGTATTTGTATATCTATATCTATCTCTACTTTAAAGGAAATGCTTTTCCTTTAACATGGATTATCTCAAATAATTATTTTTCAACTTGGTTATAAGTGAATTTCCTTTGGCTTACTTGTAAGACTTCCTGTATTTTCATTGGTTAGAAGGACACAAAACCAGAAAGTCAATGTTATTTATTCTTTAAGCTGTTTTAGTCCACCACCTTGGCTCATTTTGTCTTTCTAGAGAAAAACTGAGCAAGAGAGACCCTTTCTTCTGGGGATTTATTACCCATATATTACTGATATCATAATTCCCTGAAGTTTTTCTTCATATATGTGACTTTTAGCCTTATTATGAAAGGGTTAGAAATGTTCATCACTACTAATGATCAAAGTTTGCTAAATATAGTACTGAAAACAATGTAGGAAATTAGGAGATTGCATAATTGATTCCTCCTTTTGGCTGAAAAGCTGAAAATGTGGCCATTTCTGATGACAGAACATCTGAGCTAGATAGAAGAGTGAACTGAAATGCACCTCTCAGTCAGGGGTGAAATCCTGGCCCCTGTTTCAATTAATTCAAAGCTCATTGGAGCAAGTTTTTAGTGAAGATGCCTGGTGTTACCAGAGAGATCACTCTGCAGTCATTTGCAGTGACTTTTAGCAGAGCCAGCCAAGTGTGTGAAGTCATCCCAAGCTCTTTCAGCTCAAAGATTTGTGCCAGAGGAGGCTTTGATTGTATATTAGGGGAAAAGAGCCTGAGAGAGAAGCCCTGGCACAGCTGCCCAGTGCAGTGGTGGAGTCCCCATCCCTGGAGGTATTGAAAATCTGTGTGGAGGTGGCCCTTGGGGACATGGGTTAGTGCTGGCCTTGGCACTGCTGGGGGAATGGCTGATCCTCATGACCTTAAGGATATTTTCCAACCTAAATGATTCTTTGATTCTATAAAAGTAGGTTTAAAATTAGGCCAGGAAAGAGATCCCATGGTATAGCCATTCCTGCCTTTTTTAGGCACTGGAGTGATGCATGCAACCCCAAACGCCCCTGGTCTCCTCAAAAAAGAGATTCCATATTGCTCCTTCTTTGAAAGCAAGTTTCAAATAGATGCTTTCAATTCCTAAAGAACAAGACCTACTTTTGGAAGACCAAGGTGCTGAAAATTAAGTACATGGCTCATATCCCTAAGTAGAAGAAGGTTATCCCTTTTAAACTTCCCGCTGACAGAGGAACCTTTAATCCTTCTGGCTGGGAAGTATCTTGGCAAACAAATATTTTTTAAGTTTTGGAATTCTAATTAAATTGCAAAGGAGGCAACAATGGCACTACTTATGTAATTTTTTAACCAGGAATCTCAGAGTGAAATATTTGCTGAAGATCTCATCTCCAGAGTCTGACTTGGCTGAGATAAGGAATCTTCCCTGTTGCCATGTATTTCTTCTGACTGCTGACTGAATGATTTAAAGTGGAAGCAATGATGTTTTCAAAAGGACACTGTGAACCCTCTTGAATTACATGGAGCAGATTTAGGGAGAAAAGGAAGAGTTGGAGTTATACAAATTGCTGAAACTTAGTTCCCTCCTCAGAAATGTTGCTTGCACTGCTTCCCACCATAAAAAGGCTGAACGTGCCCTGCGATATCATTCTTACTAAAGCTAGTGCAATAACAGTCATCACACTAATAATGTTTTCGTTTCTCTCACTTTTTGTATTGCTACAGCTGCACAGGTTGTAGAATTCATTAGTAATTATTCTGAAATAAAAGTATGTATAGGCTTAATTTACATAGTCTTTAAGCTGTCATTCTCTGCAGTAACTTGTAAAATCAAATAAAAAAAGGTAGAGATGACATTTACAGCTGATTTGTAAAATGGGGGCGATCTCTGATGAAATCCACTTTGAATAATTGTAGTCTTTGCACCTATTAGGAAGGTGGAATTTGGATGAAATCCCGAGTGGTGAATTATTCTGTACAGCCTGAGCCTCATGGCTGCACAGATTGGTGGCCTTTTAACAGCTAGAACAATTCAGTGGCGTAAGAAACAGGGCATCTGTGGGAAGAAATTAAACATAATTGAGACGACAAATGGGACTTTAGTAGGAAGCCAACAGCTCTGCCCATGCAGAGGAGAGCAGCAGGAATACAGCAAAGCTGCAGCCAAGGGTGGCCTTTCTGCCCTTCTGGAGGGCAAAATGGGGCTGCTGGAAAAGGATTCTCACTGGCTGCGATTGTGTTGCATGTGCCATTATTAGGTACTTAATTCAACACAATTTAGGGGTTATTATAATAAAGACACATATGTTGCATAACTGAGCAAATTCTGACCACGCTGGGTATTCAGTGGGTGCCAAATATGAAACTGTGTTATGTACTCAGTCTCTGTAAGAAATACAAAAACAATTCCCTTGGACTTTGTGTCTTCCTCTTGAAAATCACTTTAAGATTTTGAGCTCATTCACTTGTCCCAGGCCAAGGAAGAATAGAACCATAGAATCCCAGAAAGGTTTGGGCTGAAAGGAGCCTAAAACTCGATTAATGCCACCCCTGCCATGGCAGGGACAGCTCCCACTGTGCCAGGCTGCTCCAAGCCCCAATGTCCAGCCTGGCCTTGGGCACTGCCAGGGATCCAGGGGCAGCCACAGCTTCTCTGGGCACCCTGGGCCAGGGCCTGCCCACCCTGCCAGGGAACAATTCCTAATTGTCAAGATCCCATCCAGCCCTGCCCTCGGGCACTGGCAAGCCATTCCCTGCCTCCTGGCCCTGCAGCCCTTGGCTATTGTGTCTCTCCATCTTTGCTGCAGCTCCTTCAGGCCCTGCAAGGCCACACTGAGCTCAGCCCAGAGCTCAAAATTTTGCTTGAGACTTTGATATATGTTCGTATGTGTGTTAAAAATCTATGAAGAAATTGAAGCAGATGAATAAGGGTTAATTTGGTTGCAGGCTCTCATTTAAATTATAGTCTCTAAAATAAAAGTAATAAAAATCTATTGTCACAGTAATGTGATGGGAATACAGAGGTGACAGTGATGTATTTATTGCCTCTGTTTAGGCCTTTGTGTCAAACCCCATGCATTGATTAGTTTTTAGACTGAAGAATTTGGGTTTATTTAGTGGTTCATCCAAGAGCTTCATTTATACTGTGCTGCTCCTTTAGAGCATAAATATGAAGCAAAACCTGAAAGACTCGAAAAGCTGTGGTAGCAGATGGACTTATCAACATTCCTTTGCCTTTTTCCATCTGAACTCTGGCAAGAACCATCTAAATGGAAGCTAATTAAACACAATATTTCCTCATAATTATATGATAAAGATTTCTAGTGCCAGAGACTGTGCAGCTTTGTATGGTAATTTCTTGGTTAGGAGAGTAATTTATTCTCAAGGCTAATTGATGATGAACAGATTATTAAAGTGGGATTGCATGACATTTCTTTCTGCATTCTCTTTCATTTTGATGAAGATCAGAGTCATTCTAAGTAGGCAGCATTGTGAAAGGATGGTGAGCACGGCAGCCCTTTTCTTACACCACTGATTGATAACTCTGATGAAATTCCAGCAGTGCCATAAACATTTTAGAGTGTGTCATAAAGACTTTCTCTGCAGAGCAGGAGCCGCATGCTGCAGCTCCATTAAGGTTGTAGTTGCAAAAAACAGTCATCAGACATTAACTTTAATAAGAAATTCTAAGTGTTTCAAAAGTAAAACTAATGGGAGTTACCACTTATATTCTTTAAGAAATTCTTTTAATATTTTCTGTGACTTGACCTTTATTTTATGTCAAGATATCTGAAAGGTTGATTTGTATGAGTCATAGCTATAATTACTATACTCTATGAGAAAAAAAGGAAGTCAATGGATTTTCAGAGCAATTTTGTTAAAAAAATTAAGAATACTTTAGAAAATCTTTATATTTCACTATGTATAATGTTTCTTACCAGGTCAGCCACTCTATCAATCTATATTTTAAAATAAATTTAGAAAGAACTGTTGAATAAATGAATCTTTGCTGAGTATTCAGCAAATGTATGCAGCAAGCTTCAAATCCCCGTGTGTAATTATATAGATGTAGAGTGGAGATCTGTAATAACCATATGAATGGAGCACATTTACCTGAGTATGAAACACAGACACATCCATTGTTGTTCAGAAGTTATTAATGGGATGTCTGGCTGGCTGTACAAAATGTGCCCACATTATTCTAACCCCAAAGTGCAAACCCTCTGATTTGGTACCTCTGCATGGTGTATGATTCCAAGGGTTTGATGGATGAAAGAGCCCTGATAAAGAAACTTGGTATTATTTATGCTGTGTTCTCCTCTTGAGAGTTTAAGCTTGGATTTTCAAAGGAACCTGAGTTATTTTTTCTCCCACTGAAAGCTTGAGGATTTTGTTCTTATTTACACTAAATGACTGCAGACTGTCCCTGAGTAGAAAGGAACATTAATTTATATGTGAATCTTACCTGCCTTATTTAGGTTCCATTGAAAGGTCAGCCTAATGCAAGCAACCTTCTTTGCCCAAAGAGAATTCCCATTAAGGAAGGCAAGGCTGATGGAATAAACTCGGTCTATTCATACAGAATCCAATTCTGACTCTCTAGGTTTTTAATTTATAAACTTGTAGTTCTTGCCTTTGAGGACTGTCAAACAAAGTCTAGAGCACATGAGTTATGGTCTGCTTTGCATTTTGAGAGTTGTAAAAAAACAAATTTAAAAAGAAAAGTAATTAGTTGCAAATTTATTAACACAGGCTAAACAGAGTCCCATTAGCAAAAAGTATCTTATTTATGTCGTTATTTCTAAAAGGTTGTAAACAGGTGTTTCCATTAAGGGTATGTTTCTCACTGAGGAATTTAGACCATTAGTTTCCTAAAGGACTTTTGGGATGACCATATATGCAGGGGGTATTTACTCTTATTTGATTTCCAGGAGCTAAAATATTTAGAGAACTGCTATTGACTATTCATGCTTTGACTCCATTACAGTTTGAACAAGACCAAGACCAGCAGCAGTGGCTTTCTTATTTTATAAAATCATTTTGTGAAATAAATCACTCAAGGCTTAAAGGTTTTTTTTTATTATTCTGAGTTTTGTCCCTTAGGGAACCTTTCATATGCACTTTATAACATCCTGAAAATAGGGAGATTATACTCAGAATAAATCGCAGGCAGCTGTGAGCTATGAGTCTCTAATGCCAGTAAAGGGATTTGGTGATTTCATAAACCAGTAAGCAAAGTTTGAGTGTCTTGAACACTACTCAGACCCTCCAAATGGAAGGAGCATTCTGTAATTCAACTCAATTTTTATTTGGTGTAACATATGGATCAGAGTCAATGATTTATCCTGACAGGATGGAGCCCTGTGATCTTACAACAGCTCCCATATCATCTCCAGGCCAGTAGCACTGAACATTTCATTCCTATTTTCCTCTTCACTCTCTCTCCTCTTTTACTTGTGCTTCTCCCTACAGCACTGCTCTGTCATAGACTCCTTATTTCATGTTCAGATTTTCAATTATTTTGATCTGAATTTCTGTTTGTATTTCTGTTTTTATCTTCATATTTTAAATGTCTGAGAAGTTATATTAAGAGCTCCAGTAAATAAGTATGGAAATAGGGAAGAGAACAGGCTTTTAAACCTTTTGAGTGAGTTACTAAAGACTGATAGTAAAAGGAATAAACAAACACTGAATAGCGATTCACGCCAGTTGCAATTCAGATAATTACTTGATCTGGTGTTAGTAGTGTCTTGGCTGTAATTTGCTATATTGTGTGAGGTATTTGCATAAAATTGTCTCATGCTTGCAAAACTAAAATTGCTCCTAACTGTGAGAAGTTATCGCAATGCTTCAACAGCATTGTCAGTTCAGACGAGTGGACAGAGATGCTTTTTCTCCAGAGCTTTCCCAAATTCCTCTGAAGTTTAGTGTATGCAGCTGGAATTCTAAGATAAGAAAAGTTTTTGGTCGAATTTTATTTTAAAATCCAATGTCTTCATATACAGTGCATCTTATTTTATCCTTGTTATGGATATGATCTGGAACACCCACCTGACCTAACCAAGCCAAATGTGCTCAGCTTGAGGCAGAATTCAGATTTTCAGAGGCGATCTCAGGAATGTGAGCTCGTTTTTAAGACTGAAATTTCAACGTAATATGCACGTTTGGCGTAATATCTGATCAGCACTTCCAGAATTTCTATCAAATGTGTGCAGTGTGGTTTCTCACACAAAACATGAACTCAAATCTACGTTTTTGTCAGTTGGGCTCTCAGAAAAAGACAATTGCCTGTTGAACCATTATAGTCAAACCTGTTTTCTGACAGCTGCACAGGGACATCGTGCTCTGCTGTTAAAACTGTTATCGGTACGACTGCTTGGAGATTTTCCAAGAGAACAGGTTTTTTTCATCTCAAAATGCTGATTCTTTGAGCACATGTGTTGATTTCTGACAAGAAGAACAGCAAAGTACAGGAATTGTGCTTGTCAGGGAGGTCTCACTGAGCTGTCTGGTTGTTCAGCAATGTTTGTGGCTTTGGGAAAAGTCAGGAAACTACTGAGAATTCTCCTAATTTCAGCTAACAGCCACCAGATAATCCCAGGAGCATCTTCTCAATAAAAAACTTTTCTTTTTCATTGTTTCCAAAACAAAGTTGTTTGAATGTTGAATTTCATTTTGGCAGTACAGAGAAGATCATATTAATTAGGAGTGATTTTTTTATACCTACAAGCCAGCAAAAAGAAAGAATCATGAGAAGTAAAAATGCCTTTTCTTTGGAGCTTTTGTCATCAGTCTTTTCATGTCTAGACCTACAATTTTTTTATGTTGTGTCCTTTGAAAAAGATAAAATAATCTCCATAATCCTCAAAGTGTAAAGGAGGATATGTATAAATGTGTGTAAGGAAGGGAGACGCAGTTCATAAATGGCATCTTGCACAGACTCTGATGGCTCAAAGCCATTGCCAGCAAGGGTGAAATACCTTCAGTTGTGTGAGGGAAGGGTCAGAGTTCCAAATATCTGACTGGGAAAGGCTTGGCATGGCCAGCAGGTGAGGGAGGGGATTCTACCGCTCTGCTCTGCTCCCCTGAGAGCCCACCTGAACTCTGGGAACAGTTCTGGTGCCCCAGCACAGGAGGGAAATGGAGACCAAAACAAATTAGGAATATAAAATGTGGAAAAATTTATTCGAGGCCTTCAAGGTGCACTCGGGCAAGCTAAAGTCCCCCTCAGGGACTACACCCTAAATGGACCCTGGGTCACAAGCACTTCACCTTTTACAAGTTCTGTCCCATTAGCATCTTGGACCTTTATTCTCCAATGCACCCTCAGGTGATGATGTTAACCACCCCAGGCCTGCTCCCACATCTCACTGTTGTTTACATATTTTCAGGCCCTAAGCCAATGAATGTGTCCTTGAATCTGTGTTCAGAGAGCCTTGTTTGGCCAAAGGTGCTGGAACAGAGGATTTTAGCACTTTGTGAGAAGCACAGAACTGCAGCAAGTTACAGATGCATGAAGAGGAAAAAAAAAACTAGAAATAGTCAAAGGCATCACTGCTGAAGCAGGTGCAGAGGAGCCCTGGAGATCTGAGGGGCCTGGAGCAGCTCCCTGTGGAGCCAGGCTGGGAGAGCTGGGGCTGCTCAGCCTGGAGAGGAGAAGGTTGTGTGGAGACCTCACAGCTCCTGCCAGGGGCTGCAGGGAACCAGAGAGGGACAATTCCTCAGGAGCTGCAGGGCCAGGAGGGCAGAGAATGGCTTGCCAGTGCCAGAGGGCAGGGCTGGATGGGATCTTGGCAATTAGGAATTGTTCCCTGGCAGGGTGGGCAGGCCCTGGCCCAGGGTGCCCAGAGAAGCTGTGGCTGCCCCTGGATCCCTGGCAGTGCCCAAGGCCAGGCTGGCCTATCAAGTCCGCTAATAATGAATCACAACAATGAATTGTAGGAACAGCAGGAATAAAATTCTGGAGTGTGCCAGTGAGGCAAGTTGGATTACAGCATCAAAAGCCTGGGAGCCGTAGGAGGACAGGTTCACCCTCTGATTTATTTGAACCTTTAAACAAAGATCGTGGATAAAAATGACAGTCCACATTCAGAAGCAACTTGTACATTAATGTGACTTACATGAAGAAGGAGCAAAATTTAGAGCAGTTCAAAAAAGGGAAATGGACAAAATAGATTTCTTCTGCTTTCTGACAGTCTTCTATCAATTGCTGCTCTTTAAACACAGAAAATCTCTTTCTTCCTTCATAACAGTTACAGTTAGTTTACAATGGCACAATTCCACATCTTTAATGGCTGCTAAGAGAGGAAAATAGAAAAATGAATAAAGGATTAAGAAAACCAACTACTGGAAAGAGACACCAAAATAAAGGAGAAAGTAAAGGCTCAGCAAGAAATTACACTCTTATGAAATACTAATGCTTTGACTACCCTTTGAATGTCTGGACCTTTTTTCTTTAAAAGTACCTTTAATTCTAAGGTATTTTGCAAACCCCTGTATTACAGTTGGAGAATTAAAAAAAAAAATTTAAAAAAAAAAGGTGCAGCCATAGTCTTTGAAATGCAATGGTTATATTTTTTAATGCCTTAACCATGGTGTTTCAACTTGAAAGAATGTTGATTTTCAGGATGATTTTAGCTACTTGAATTCAGCTCACAGTACAGTATGTCTTTTGCTACTGAGTTTCAGAATAGTGGCTGTTGTTCAGTAAATCTAAAGGTTTTCCTCAGTACAAGGGTGAAATGCACTCTAAACCAAAAGATGACAAAAAAACTTTACGAGGCAATTTATTTTGGACAGTGTTGCAGAAAACCTGGACAAAGGGAACTGCAGGGGATGAATTTATCCTCTAACTCTGCTCTGGTCTGAGAGAGAAATTTGTACATGCAAAAGTGAAACTTCACATTCAGTTACTCTGCAGAGAATTGGAAATGTTAAGATAAAAGATAAAATCTTCCTTCTAAGCCAAAGTGGGTCTGTGCAGAGTCTCTATTACATATTCTGAGCTTGTCCCAAATACAGAGTTCTTTTAGAAGGGAAGATACAGCTTGGACTTTCAAAATTGGAACAAGTACTCATGTGGGACTTGGGATATGGAGCAGAATCTCACTTGAGACATCAGTGGAAGGTCTGTGTTTGAAAAAGCTCAAACTACACAGACGCAGATGTTAATTCTGGAGTCACATCTGAGTGATTGCAAAATCAGGAAAAACAGTCTTGGCTGGGAAAGTGATTGCTTGGTTTTAAGGACTGCCTCTTCACTTGTTGTTACACAAAACTGTCGCTGGTTTGACATCGGGCTCTAAACGTTCATTGAGAAGCTGATTCTGTGTGCACATGTTTGTTTTGATTTTATGAAATTATTAATGTGGGCATTAAAATTCAAGCAGTTGGATACATAAGCAGATTTTTTAGCCCAATTATTTAGAAATCTAATGCTCAACGTCATGTGTTTTTAAAGTTAAAACAAAAGTCTGAATGCTGGGTTTATCAATGATTTAATTTAATACATTAATAAATGCAACATATTTCCTCTGTCTCAATGTAACATAAATGTGTTCAATAAATGAATTGCAGGCATTAAATGCTACACAAGAATGGACCTTAAATTTTCCTATCTCAAAATGAATCTTTTGAGTTATTTGTTCTCAGTGATACTTCTCTGTGAAAATGTACAAATCAAATCATTCCAGATTAATCTAGGGTTTAGTCTTCAGTACTTTAATGCTTTTAATATCAGAGTTATAGTGTACTGGTGTTGAAAAATATGAGATATTAATCAGGAGTTGTGCACAATGAAATGTATCCCAAATTGCTCAGTTACTTAATTATGCTTTTCTTTAATGCCTTGAAAACAAGTCCATAGCCTTTCAGCATCCATTCCAAAAAGGCCAAGGTAAATGGGGACTTAGATGGATCTTTTTCATGGGTTTAATTTCCTTAGACAAAATCACATTTCCTGTACACTGTGCGAATGAGAGCGATTTTTTTAGTAGGTCAGTGATATTAGAAGGAAATGCAAATGCACAGCTAAACTACATAACACAAATCCTGCTGTTTACTCTCTTGGGCATTACTCTGTGTTTGGTGTAATATTTTTCGAACATTTTATGAAGTTTTCCAATTAAATATTAATGCAACTTCTTCAAAGAGAAACAAAGATTTATAACCCTGAAGTGAAAGAGAGAGGATGAGAGAATTGATAGTGCAGTTGGGCAGGAGCATTCTGCAGGAGCTCTGAACATTCTTCTCATTTATTTGAGAAGCTAAATATATTATAGAAAACGAAATATGGATATGTATTAGATATGCTCTAATTGCATGTGGCGCATGATCACATGTTGTAAATTAGGATCTTTCCACTCCAGCAACAAACCCTGTGCTGTATCACTGCTTTATTTTTAAGTACTTTCTCCATGTTCTTTCTGAATCCTCACATTTTAAATACCTTAAACATTAAGGGGGAGAAAACCCAATTAAATTAGAATCTCAAGTTAAGGCAACTAATTATTTTTTTTTTGTATTTTAAAATTCAATTGAACTTGTAATAAATAATTTACTTAAGCAGTGTGAAAGGGAAGCGCTAACCACTGCTGCCTGTTGGCAAGAGCGGGGCTGTGTGTGCCTGATCCATCAGCACCACACAGAGCGAGTGCCTCATGTATATGGAACAGGCTGCAACGTTTGCCAGCTTACTTGGGGGAATGAGGAATGTTTAAGATTCTGCATACTCCTAGATAATAGTCAAGGTTACCAGAAGGCATAAAGACATGTTCTGAACCTGAGGTCAAATTCATAGGGAAAAAAAAGCACAAAGAGAAGACCTGTAATTTGTGAAGCCCTTTTGTATTCCATCGAGAAGAGAGGAAGGGCAGGATCCTGTGATTGTGGCACTCTGGACTTCTTCAATATTTCGGTTTTTTCCACCCACTTAAAAAATATCTAGCTAGGAAAATGTGTCAGGACAACACAAAGGAATTAATCAGCAGGGCTGTTGCTTAAGATACAGCAGTGTGAAAAATGTGTCGTGGCTGCAGGTTGGATTGAGGCGATGCATACGGAAGTCGTGGGAGCTTTGCTAATGAGCTGCACTTCTGACTGTCTGCTTGCATTTCTCCCTGTTTATCCTTGTTACCTATTTATGCCCTGTTCTGTTCCACAGCTCTCCAGCCACACAGGGATGAGCACAGAAGGAAAATTCTATTCATTCACAGCCACATGTTCCCTGTTACGCCCTCAAGGGAACAGGAGAATGGTGAATATTTGTCTGTCGTGTGTCTCTTCCATCATGATTTGTTTTCATTTATTTCATGTTGACCTGGATAAGAATGATCAATGAGAAGGTGGTGTTGGCTCCTTGTGAGATGTAAGTGCCAAAGGAGAGTGGCAGAACCTGAACTGATCTGACACAGGACCACCAAATCCATTTTAACGGGCAATTACCTATGCCAGAATCAGCACATTCCCACAGCAAAAGGGAAGGAAATACAAAAAGTAAAACATTTCATAGATACTTATGTTCAGATATGTTCTAGTAAAAAGTGGCAGTCATCAGATTTGAGTATTTTCCATTTGCAAAATTTTTAATATTAAATTATTTTCTCTAGTAAAAGCACAGGAGGATAAGAATAGCTGATGGTATTACCTTCTTTCTAGCTCAACAAAGGAAGAAACCATCTGAAAAACAGAGTGGAAAGCTGCTAATTAAAATGGCAGGAGAATATCACTGTATGCTCCATTCAGGGACAAAGAGAGGGGAGCATTACACACTGAGACCATGCAGAAAGTTATCATGAAATGGAATGGAATTCATTTAAAGTGTAGGCCTATACTCACACCCACAAGCAGAAAATATCACTGTTTCTCCACCCAGTGATCTTTCTGTGGAGTGTTTTAATGATGTTGGAAAAGCAAAACTCCTTAAAGGCTTATTAACCACAAGTCCTGATGAAACAGCCAAGTGTTGGAGGCAGTGCTTCCCTGAGAGCAGCATGTTGGGAAGGGGCAGAGCTGAAGTTCTGGCAGCCAGTGCAACAAGCAGCAGTTTCTGACACAGTGAAAAAAACATTCCCTCCTCTGTCTTTGCTGGAAAATATCAGAGGAGCATCAGCCACACCACATGTTAGGGAGTCATGCCCAGATCCAGTCCCAGGCTTGGAATGGAAACAAGATTGCTTCCGGGGATGAGAAGATGGTTCACTTGTTAGTGAACATTTTGACCCTTACAGGCAAAGCCTATTATTGTAAAGTTTATTTTTGCTTCTGTAGAGGGGAAAAAAATTGGTTGAGCAGCATTGCTGACAGCAAGACTGTCATTTTAAAAATTAGGTTATAATGAATATGAGTTTCAGAAGAAGAGAGCAGAGTAGGTCCCATCTGCTTCCCTCTGGACTGCAGCATGAAAGGGAACAGATGGGCATGAGTTATGCCAGAATGGCTGGGAGAGGCTAGACAGCTCCACAGTCTTATTCTGTGTTATCCTCAGCCACTCCGAGATCCTGTCCCTGTATCCAGTGCACTGCTACAGTGGGATATGGGGAAATGGTGCCTATGATGGAAGGAGGAAAGGGGAACATGCTACAGATATAATCCCACCGCATTCAGCTGCAGCTCAGGTGCCAGTTTGGGTGCTAATTCTAGTTTTCCCTCTTGTTTGTCCTGGAGTCCTGCACACCCTTACACCCTGAATAGTCAGGAGAAAGCAATACCATGTTATTCCTGCACAGCTGTGCAGGAGGGAGCTGCTCTAGAATAAGCTTTTAGACTCCAAAATCAATGTCATCCTAGTGTGTCCTCACATCAGGCCGTGATTTTACTCTTTCTAGATGCAGAGTCCTTCTAATACAGGGGGTTTATCAAGCCCAGTTCTGGAATGGGGTTAAATTGGGATGCAAAAGTCACCCTTAGATATCGTGTGTTGCATGCTACAAAAAGCCCTATCATAGTAAGGTTGTGGCATATGATGAATATCTGCTCCTGAGGTTTAGCCATGGAAATGTGGGTTGAGGAAGCAGAAACATTGGAACTGCCATTAAAACTTTTCTTAATTTTAGATACATTCTTTTTCACAGTTGATGGCTGCTAATTTATTTGAAATTGAAGCATTTAGCCTTTTTTGGCAATGATTAGTGACTGGTAGCCTTTTCTTGAAGTGCCAAAGCCTTCCACATTCCTTTTGAAAACAGGCAGTTCCTTTTTTCTAATATTGTTTTATAGTCCATAATGTACAAAAGGCAGCTCATGCAACGAATTATTTTTATTTTAACATTTCTTTTAAAGCATCTCATAAATCTCTTGCATCTCTAGTGCTTTTCCTGGCTCTGAGCAGCACAAAGTGGTTAAAATGCAGCTTTAAGTCAGATCATTCAGTAATGGCCAGCCTGGCTACAGCACAATGCTGGATTTTCACCCTGTTCTTTAATGTTTGTACTTCAGTCAGTATTTCACTCCATACCTGTTTAAACTAACAATTTAAACTGTTGGCACTGTTGATTACAGTGTGAGCAAACTGCTTGTTAACCACTGGAAGGCAAGTCTGATGGATTGAAGGCCATTCCAGTCTCCTAACTATGGTTTTTTCCCACTGTGTTTGCTTTCCTATTCTCTTTATATTCAGAATTTTGTTGTAGGGCTGTATGTCGGCATTGTAAAAGGCCACGCTAGAGTTTGCATGGTAAGACTAGTAAAAGTGGCACAAAAACCCTGCTCTATCTTTAATTTCTGCAAATAAAAAAGACTCTTGTGTCTTTTGACAAAACATATGCATACACACTGTATTGATTTCAATGTTCAGTGGAAGAATTGTTTGACGTATAATTTATTCTGTGAAAAAGGAGGGAAATTATCATCAATGTTTCATGCAATACTTTCTGGGTTGTTTCACAATCCATATTTTCCCGGGTGTCTTAGGGAAAGCAGAACTTGAGTCGGGAGAGAAAAATAATTTAACACTTAACCAATGGTCCATGATGTGTATTTCATATCTGGATATGCAAGAAGTTGTTTTCTGATAAGATTTCTATTGTATCAGTGCACCTTGATATTTTGGAAAAAATCTAAATGGGAGACCATATCCTTGGAACCAATGGGCAGCTCCAATCATTGATCAGTGTTTTTGCTTCTCGTCTTCTCTGTGTTGTGAAGTCAATGTTTTACACTTTGGCTGCCTCAAGGTCCACATATACTTCAGGGCTTCAATGAACTAGCAGTACACTGGTGTAGAAAAATAACCCATTTGGGTTTTTGCCATGAAAAATGGGAAGTCGGTCTTTGAACATTGACTAAAATCTCATTACTTTGGTGGCAAATGAGGCATGAAACATATTGTCAAAAATATAGAGCCCAAAACACAGTGGCACGAAATATTTTATCTTCATGGAGTGTACTACAAAAGGTTTGAACTCTAAATCAGACAGTGCACTTAAGCACACAGCGTCATCCATCAAGCGCGCAGCCTTCGTTGCAAAATTTGTCCATGATGGCAGCTTTAATGAAGTTCCGTAATTTCTCTCAGCCTCAGAAAACTATTATTTCAGCTGGATGAAGGCATAAATCTACCAGCAACACTTCAACTCTGGCCTTGCTCAAGGCTTAGACTATTGACTTTATGGTGAGAATTTAATGGTAATCCTTCATGTCCTACTCACTCCTGTCAGGATGTCAGGTGTGGGATATCAGCCTGCTGTTCCCAGACATGGGGGACTGCAAGGAAGTGCAGTTGCAAAAGGGAAACTGAAAAGATAGCCTTGGCATGGCATTCTTAAGTATTCCTGAAGTATTTGTGCAGGAGTGGATCTGCTGGAGGGCAGGAACCCTCTGCAGAGGGATCTGGTCATGCTGGATCCATGGGATGAGGCCATTGGTGTGAGGGACAACAGGGCCGAGTGCCAGTCCTGCCCTGGGGTCACAACAGCCCCATGGGTGCTCCAGGCTGGGGCAGAGGGGCTGGACAATGTCCAGTGGGAAAGGCCCTGGGGGTGCTGGGGACAGGGGCTGGGCATGAGCCAGCGTGTGGCCAGATGGCCAAGAGGCCAATGGCCCCTGGGCTGTGCCAGCCATGGGGTGGCAGCAGGAGCAAGGCAGTGCCTGTCCCCTGTGCTGGCCCTGCTGAGCCCCTCGAGGGCTGTGTCCAGCTCTGGCCCCCATGGCCAGAGGGTCACGGAGGGGCTGGAGGTGTGGAGGGCAGGGAGCGGAGCTGGGCAGGGCTGAGCCCCAGGAGCGGCTGAGGGAGCTGGGAAAGGGCTCAGCCTGGAGCAAAGGAGGCTCAGGGGAACCTTGTGGCTCTGCACAGCTCCTGCCAGGAGGGGACAGCCGGGGGGGTCGGGCTGTGCTCCAGGGAACAGGGACAGGAGGAGAGGGAACGGCCTCAGGCTGGGCCAGGGGAGGCTCAGGGTGGACAGCAGCAGGAATTTCTCCATGGAAAGGGCGCTCAGGCCTTGGCAGGGCTGCCCAGGGAGGTTTGCAGTGCCAGCCCTGCAGGTGCCCAAGGAAGGCCTGGCCGTGGCACTCAGGGCTCTGCGCTGGGGACAAGGTGGGCACTGGCACAGCTTGGGCTCCATGGGCTGGCAGGGATTTTCCAGCCACAGGGATTCTGGGGTTCTGCGCTCTGCTCTTGTTTTCCCTTTGATCTGCACAGAATTCTGTCAGTACATGGCTGAAGCAACTTAACAGGACAACTCTTTTTGTTGTTTCAAATATTTAAGAGTTGTGGCTCTGGGAAAGAAGTATTTGTAGTCAGTGAAATGGCCAAGGGATCAATACAAACAATGGTAAAAAATTCATTTTGTAGGGACAGTGCACTTTGAAGAAGATTGTTTGTTTTATCCTCATCTCTGTAGGTGACCAGTCAGATTTACCTCAGCCATACACACGTAATACTCATTATGTTGTGACACAGGAACCAGAAAGCAAAGTAAAATATGGGTATTTGGAGAGGGGGAAAACGGCATTCTGAACTTGCTGAATGATAATGAATGTACAATGCATAAAGCCATTTTGCTGTCATGATAAGGAAATAATCTCTTTACCTGTCTTCCCATATGTGTTGCTATTTCTCTGTGCTGTTTGTACTCTTCACACTTGTCCTCAACCATCATGCATTAAATTTTAAGGGGAAATAGGGTAGATATCAGGCAAAGTGATTGCAGCCAGCACACATGGGAGTGATTTACCAACCCACAAAATAAACTGCAGATAAATGGAATAAGAGGATTTTGATAGGAACAGAAAGTTTCAACGTTCTGTTGTTTGAAAACTGAAAATTGTTTTATTGCCAAAATTGCACAATTTAGCAACTGTATACAATGCTAAGTGAACCCAAAATTGTTTAATATTCAAAACCAATCAAACAAATTTAAAAAAAAAGATAGTCCAATTTGTATGCTCTAGGAGAGGCTTCATGCCCCATAATTTAAGAAGTGCTTAATTAAAATATATCAACTTTCATTTTAAATAGGAACTGACCTGTAAACCTTAAAAAAGGTTTAACAAATCATCATAACCTAAAAAAAAAAAAAGTTATTCTCCATAATACAGTATTGCTTTGTGGTGGAATTTTTTATGTTTTTAAGGCCTGGTGAGGTCAGAGTGCTGGATCTTTTCCATTTCTTCTTACCTCTGTGAAGGCTCAGGATCATAATTTAGACTGTGACTGTTTTACAAAAGTATTTTATATATTTTCTGTATTTTCTGAGAGAAGCTGTGGCTGCCCCTGGATCCCTGGCAGTGTCCAAGGCCAGGCTGGACATTGGGGCTTGGAGCAGCCTGGGGCAGTGGGAGGTGTCCCTGCCATGGCAGGGGTGGGATTGGGATGATTTTTAAGGACCCTTCCAACCCAGACCATTCTGGGATTCTGTGATATTTCCGTAGCACTCTGTAAGCAGCAGCATTGTTGGGCTTGATTACGTTCATTTTCAGCACTAATTGTGAAGAGCTGAGCCAAGTGTATCTCTGTGTTAGGAACAATTAACCAATTGGTTTGATTTCTCCCACTGTTCCAAGCATTCTGTCTTTCCACGTCATTCAAGTATGAGAGACAAACATCACTTTGAAATATGACCTGGTGTAAATAATCTGGAATTGTTCCTTTGTCCATGGGAAGAAAGAATGTTAAGAGACAGAATGAACGTATTTCATTCTAGTACATTCAAATCTATGCAGGGAATAAAAAGCAGCAATAAAATTTTTTGAAAAATCACTGGAGTTATTTTCTTCATTCTCAACAGAGGGAAAAGTTGTTGCCATTTTGGAAAGAAAAATTTAACTTCTGTGATAAATTCCCACTGAGATTTGTCAGTAACTGATGCAAAGAAGATAAATCTGTACAAGTGGTACCTGTTGTGTCCAGTAGGAAGGAAGAAAACAATGGGGTAAATGGAAATCACACATTGAAGCATTCTCACCTGAATGCAAGCCCTGCCATTTAATCTTCCCAGAATGTAAAGATCCAAGTGACCTGATTGGATTGTTGAAAAGGCAGGATAGATTGAAGTTACTCCGAGTCCCTTTTTCCATGATTTATATGATCATACCTAGGCAAGGGTAGCTCCTGTGCATCCAAAAAGTCACTTTAAGCTTGAAGCAGAGTCCCCTTAGTGGGCAAGCTCTAGCTGGTCCTGGGTTTTTTAAATCAGTGTTCTGCACCTACTTCCCCTGCATAATTAAGTAAAAGCTGTTGAGCTAAAAGTATTACTAAAAAAAAGTAAATACTATTAAAGTATTACTAAAAGAAAATATAAATGCTGTCTTAATTAATTAAATCCTGAAGACCATATTTTTTTAAGCTGCTCCAGAACTGCAGGTTTGTATTTATAGATTTTGGTGCTGAGATCCATCGTTTGGTATCTTCTTGGATGAGAGAGAATCTGTGTAAAGAGAGGCTTTTATACTCAATTGTCTCCAATTCGCTGAAAATTTCCCATGTCCACAGGCAGAGTAGAGGTAAAAATGGCCTGGGAGGGTTAAAAAGGCACAGGCTGGAGTTCTTAACCCTCCTTGATCCAGGGCTTTGTGCTTACAGTCGAACACTCTACAAGAATGAAAGTTCCTCTTCTGACTTTTGTAGTGGTTGCAATGTCTCAATGCTCCCTCCTGCCATGAAAATTATTAATTAATGCTGAAATAGCTGTAAACAAGTTTTGTGTTATTTTGTTCCCCTCTTCCCTTGGTTTTTTAAATTGGAAAAATAAGACACTTTATCACGTAAGGCAGTATTTTGAACTCTGAACAATTAATTATGAATGTACAAGAGAAGAGAATTTTATGACACAAATAACCTGGCACAGGTCATAGATCAGCTCTTGACAAACAGGAATACCTTGTTAAGACCTAATGTGGTGCCATTTAAATTAGACATCGCAGTAAATGTTAAATGGACTCGCTTTTGAAACAGAAATAATTTGAAGCCAAGTCTGTTTTTCAGACTAAAAGTTTATGAAAACTATATTTTTCCCTTCTGAGCCTTCTCAAATAATGGTATAGGGCTTGTGAATATAAATTTTGCACTTAATTATAAGCATAGGCAAGGATCTGCGTGAGTTAAAAACTTTAACTCTTCTTTTTAAATTTGCTATTATCTCTGTCTAATTAATATAGTAAAAAGGTTGTTGCCTAAATCAGTGTGTGACCCCAATGCAGTCTTGCTAATATCCCTATACCCAGTAGATCTTGTGCTGTAATTCCCCTGGAAGGAGTGGGACATGTCAGATAAATTAAATGAAAAGCACAGATGTAGATTAAGAGTGATGTAAATTTCAAGCCTGCACTTTTAATTTCACCAAATATTATTTTCCATCTTCATGATCATATTACATTGAAATGTGGAACTTCAATTTCTTCCATTATTTCATTTAATAAAACCTTTGTCTCATCTGAGTTCTTGAAGAGATGTTAGCTTTAAATCACATTGACTTCGCCCTATCCAATTTACATATGCTGAAGAAATAAAAGTCTTTTCAAGAGTTGCCATGGGGCTTCAGAAGCCTCAAAGGAGTATTAAGACCTTGAGTTTAATGTGAACTGCCTCCAACACAAAACACAAATCTTCCCAACAGAATACTAATGGTTTAGTGTACAGTTGCATTTTCTGTGCAAGTTTGTAAAGTAAATAAACAATCCACATGTAGGGAAGAAATAACTAAATTATGGCTGAGCGTTTGAGTGCAGAAATGTGCCAGCTGGAAATAAAAACTGCTTTCTATAGGCCTGCATTACATAAGAAATGTTATATGGCTTGACAGATGTACAAAACAGAACCCAGGACAGATTAAAAGGGGAATTCAGAGCTCCTCCATTTTGCCTCTCAGGACTGAATACCTGCAGAGCTGCATTAGGAGTTTCTCAAAGTCACTGTGAATATACATATAAAGTGTTTTGCCTCAGATCTATATAAACAGAAATGCTTCCACATTAGATTTACTTAGTTTTACTGACATAAATATTTTATATTTATTTTGGTTTGTAGAAATTTTTGTCTCTTTCAAACAATGGACTTCAATGTGTACAATAACTAACGGGGGAAATGTTTTCCTAATATGACCTCAATCTCATCTCTGTAATGGGTTTCTCGTTATAATAATTATATCCCATTAAAATGTCAGAACTGGTTTAAAAGATATCTAAGAAGACAGGTCTGAGCAAACTAGCAGGCAGAAACCTTGATGTTAATTTACTTGGCATCATTTAAGGGAAATGGAGAAGTGCAGTACATAAAATGAGAATCCTTGTGTGACACCAAAGGCAGGCAGATTGACTATATATAGTATTAACACTTAAATAATTGGTCAGTCATAAGAAATTAGGGAGCATTGCAATTACACAAAGAGAAGGTTTGTTTCAAGTGGCGAGCGGAGTGAATGATTCCGAGTGAATGCCCCTACGCGACAAACCCAGCCCTGTTTCTGCTCAGGAATGATCTGTGAGCAGGCAGACTTTGGTTCGCTTGTTTGGGTGGGATTGCAGACCCCCTTCCCTGGCCGAGCCCTGCTCCTGGGGCTTTTCCAGTGGGAACGGGAGGTGCTCAGCCTCACCTACCGTGAAGGAAGAGTGGCTGAGCTGTTGGGGCCAGAGTCCGACACCCTCTTCACAAAAAGGACCTGCTTCTCCCAGAAACGCTCCCAGTTGTTTCAGCTCACTAAGCTCATCCTGGCCTGGCTCTTTATTTAGAATGATTTCCATTCCCTGGGCGTTCAGGAGCAAGTCAGTGTGACGGAGTTTCCTGCCCTTTGTTATCCTGGTGTTTTGTGTGCAGTCAGACCCTGATTCAGTAGGAGATGTTGGGATGAATGGAAAGAAGCCCCAAAGCTGTTTTGGGAATGATGGGCACATGTATTGTGTTCTCTTGAAATCTCACTTTCCTCTCCCATGCTGCTTTCCTGTTCACTCAGGTGTTCTCTGCTAAAATGTCCTTTAGAGACAGAAAGCCTTTTATAAATTCTAAATCAAAGCAAACTGCAATGATCAGAAAATATTTGATTCTTTACACAGTGATAATTGACAAGACTATTAATTCTTGCCTGTATCTGATTAATTTTAAAATGCAATTTAACAGTATTTATATAAATATTTTTGTAGCAAATTCATTAAAAAGATAGGATGAAAACGGTACAATTTCCTATCAATATCATTCTGAATTCTATAAGGCAAAAAAACCCCCAACAAAACACAAAGCAGCCCTCTCATTAGGAACCTGGTCTCAGAGTTCTCACAAAATATCACTCCTCCTGTGTGTGCACTATGCAAGTGGACTATTGGAAAGTAGTTTTAAAATAGATTGCACACAAGCTGACTTCCCAAGATTAATGGGTACTAGAGACAGAGCTCGTACTTCTTATGCAAGCAAACCTACCATTGACTTAAAGTGCATTTCCCTGAATGAATGGCATGTTGAAACTCCTGGAAGGAAGCCATGCTACAAAGAACTGAATTGAATGGGGTCAGAAACAGTCCCAGAAAGCCCTTTTAAGCTTGGAAAGCACCCTACTGAATTCCCTGCCAAGCGCAGTATTTGCTATCACATATATAAAGAGTAGCCTGCCCTCCTTCAGAACTGGCTGCTCAGTGTTTGCCAGGCTGCAGGGTGCAGACAGGGCAAACAGCATCCCAGGCCCGTCCATCCTGCACAGGCAAACCCGGCCCAGGCTGTCCCAGGGTCCTGCCCGTGCTGGATGCTCCTGATCCCTACAAAATGCTGTTTGCTTGAACTGGACCATGGACTTCTTGGTCTTCCCTGCCAATGTTTTCATCTTGACACACATCTAATTCTTTTCTCTATTGTAGCTTCAGCATCATACAGCAGCTCAGAGTAGGGGGGTAAATGTATTTACTGCGATTATGTATTTCCTGATACTGGAAATATTTTGTCTTCTTAGAATGCCCGATAAAGTTAATAGGGCAAGCCTCAGTAAACAAGGCTAATTACCTTGGCAATTTAGATTAAGTCCTTGAAATGGATTGTCAGAAATGAGTTTATTTATGTTACCAGATTAAGGATCTGTTTCTTTCTCAGATGTCCCAGCTCCCATGCAATAATCTCCCTGCTGATAAGCACAAAGAGCTGGGCATGTTTCTGGCTCATTCCTGTGCATACACTTAAATGGACTTTTAAATCACTCTCAATTCCTGACTTGAATTTGAGATTCTTAACTCCGTGTTTCATATTAATTCTTCTGTGTGTTTGTTAGTTTTGCTAATTAGCTTTAGCTCTGTTCTGGAAATGGTTTGGTTTGACACCCCCAAAGCCAACCAATAGATGGTGACAGCAGCACACTGCTGGATTTAGCCTGGTTACACATGGCTGAGAGCCTGGCCTTGCTCTTCATGGCGTCATTCCTTACGCTGTGAGCCCTGGTGGTGTTAGTAGAACCCAAATATATTAACTTTCGACATTCAGAGCTTCTGATGTCTGGAGTGTAAGTCTGGAATGGCTCAGAGTCTGTGGCAGCACACCTAAGTACGGCAGAGATTAAACCAGCCCAAGATTTAAAGTCTCAAATTATTTGAGAACAAACTCTACAGCACAAAAATACAGTTTCAAATCAATCATTTTCCCAGTGTAAGATTCTGCATCTGCAAAGTTCAAATTGACACTTAGTAGTTTACAAAATGCAAATATCACAAGTCATTAAAGCATTGTGTTAGAAATCCTTCTGTGAAGGTCTGTCTGTTCAGCCTCTATAGGCTTCTGTATATAAACCTGCTCGGAAAATTAAAGTTTGATTCTGGGTTTTCATTCTCTGGCACTGTACAGGCAGGGTGGGAGTTAGCAGATAACCCCATCAGCTTTCCATTTCCCTTAACCAGAGTTAGAATTTTGTCTTCATTTGAGAAATACAAAATGATAAAATTGATAAGATAAAATCAATAATTTCTATTTGATGTAACAACCTTCTCCTAGAGCTTTGTTAGCAAAGGACAAAATCTAACCTCAGATGAAGTTAGTGGGAATTCTGTCATATATTTTAATGTGCTGCGATATTAAATTCTTCATTAATATTGCACAGTAGGTAGTTTTTCACTGTTGGAAATAATTTTAAGAGTTATTTGCTAAGAAACAGAATAATTTTTAAAAATTTCTTTGTATTTGGAGTGTTAAATATTTAGTTATTTTTTTACTTAAGATGTGACAAATGTTTTCTTCATATACCCTTGGTTACAATCTCTAAATTTTGTAGTGTAAATGTTCATGAAGATGGTGAAATGGATTAATTATTGTGATCCATTTATAGTGCTAGGTGCTTTGTTTGAAAATACGGAGAAGTTTAGAAATACTGATGATGTGTCATTGCTTTGCAGAACTATGCCTGTCCACAAAGAACAAACACATTTCCCATGTTCCAGAAAATTACGAGGAAAGACAGAAGGAGTCATTGGATGTACATGATGAGCTGAACAAAGAGTCTTCTTGGAGCTCCTCTTCTGTGTCTGGTTATAAGGTGAACCTTCAGGAACTTTTTAATACAGAAATAAAGAACAAAATATAGACTTGAATAATGACAGATGAGGAAAATCAGTCCAGTATTTCAGCAAGTAAGAAGCAACATTACTGCTGTAATATGAACCTGAAGAGGTTGATTGAGAACCTTAAAGCCCATGCAGTGCCACCCCTGCCACGGCAGGGACAGCTGCCACTGCCCCAGGCTGCTCCAAGCCCCAATGTCCAGCCTGGCCTTGGGCACTGCCAGGGATCCAGGGGCAGCCACAGCTTCTCTGGGCACCCTGGGCCAGGCCCTCCCCCCCCTGCCAGGGAACAATTCCTAATTGCCAAGACCCCATCCAGCCCTGCCCTCGGGCACTGGCAAGCCATTCCCTGCCTCCTGGCCCTGCAGCCCTTGGCTATTGTCTCTCTCCATCTTTGCTGCAGCTCCTTCAGGCCCTGCAAGGCCACACTGAGCTCAGCCCAAAGCTTCTCCTCTCCAGGCTGAGCAATGCCAGCTCTGCCAGCCTTTCCTCCCAGCACAGCTGCTCCATCCTCTGCTCATCCTGGAGCCTCCTCTGGGCTCTCTGCAGCAGCTCCAGCTCCTTCCTGTGCTGTTCCAGGGCTGGGGCAGCTCTGCAGGTAGCATCAAAACCATAAATGCAAAATCAAAGTATTAATATTTAGCACTGCTAAGGTACTTGAAGGTGCTTGTGAGATTTTTTTTTCCCAGTATTTCACTGGAGTCTCATTCCTGCTGCCCAGGACATTGTTAACCCCTCCTGAGGACAAGAATCCCCCTGGGCAGTGCTGTGTTCACGCAGCATTTGGTGTCATCTGCTTGGTGCAGTAAAACAGCAGCAACTCCCAGCTCATGTAAAAGCTTGCAAGTTTTATTCCAAACAACTGTGCAACTCTTAAAAGAGTGATTTGAGGGAATGGAAGAAAAAGCAAATTTAGTGAGCAGGACTGGGTTCTCACTCTGGCCATAATAAAATACCTGTTGAATGAGAGTTGACATCAATGGACTTCAAAATTGGACTATGTGTCTTAATTAATGGAAATGTCACAATACTCTTTTGGCTGGGCTTTCAAAGCCAGATTAAATGCTGGGGACTTCTGGAAATGATCTGCTTATTCAATTTTTAGTGTGATAGCAAGGACTTAATGCTAAAATATCACCAAGTAGCAAGTCAGGTACTTTTCTGTATGCCTGCACACAAACAGCTTCAGGTGTAGAGTTCTGGCAATTGCACCTGAATACTCATGTGAGCAAATTTTGGTATCCAAAGCTTGCAGGATTATGTTCAAAATTGACTGAAATTCCATCTTTCTGGATTTTGTTATGTTTTTCTTTGACCTCTGAAACACTTGTGTTCATAAACAATCTTACTCCAAACTCCTTCTCAGAGTCAAGGTGGAAGGCAGCTGTTGGAGGACATAAATTTAGTTTCCTCACCTAATGAGTTTAAAACTGATATGATAATGTCCAAACCCAGTATAATTCCCATTAAAATTAAGAAAATGGGACCCAAACAGTGCTTGCTAGGCACATGTGAAATAATATTTTCAGGAGAAAAGAGTTGAATAAGACTGTAACTAAAGTCAAGGACTCAGAAAACTACACAACCCTCCAAAGGTCAAATTGATGTTTACCAGACCAATATATTTTATTGATAGCATCTCTTAGAGATTTTTTAGGTGTAAAATTGATTCCCAATCTCAATCTAAGTGCCTTAGAAGAAACTTTTCTGGGAGGAAATGTGAGAGGAAGGTATTGAGACTACACTAGGGATTGATAAATTACAAATCATTGTCTTAACCCCTTCTCAGGCAATGCTTTCATAACCTCTGGGAGCTGTGATGGACTGAGGGGTTGATCAAAGTTCCTGCTGCTCACTGAGCTCCTGGGCAGCTCATATGTGACCTTAAGAGCACTTTGAAGGCTCTGCTCTGCCCTGTGTCCATCTCAGGGAACCTCTGGGCTCTGCTTTGCAGCTTGGCTCAGGCATCAGCAGGAATACGGTCCTTACACCTCGGGTGGGTCCTTGGCACAGCCTTTCTCTCTTCGTGGACTGATCCTGGGGGAATCTCTGAGCTGTCATTTGATCTCCTGCCACTTTTCTCTTTCTGAGGAGGGAATTTCACCCTTTGGCCGAGGATGTGCTGCGAGAGCAGGGAGGGGAGAGGATGTGAGAAGGTGTTTACACCCTGTGCCCTTCCATGTGTGCAGGCCAGGAACAGTCTCTGCTTTAACATGGATTATTGGAGAGCTGCACTGCTTCCCCTGCCCTCCCAGAGCTTTTCATGCACAGCAAGAGGAATTGGATTGATAACATGTCAGGTAAGAGCACAAATAAAGTTCTGGGCGGGTTGGCCACTCCCCAAAATCCTCAGCCAGCCAGTAGCTGGATTTGTGAATAATAAACAGGCAAACCAAGCAAGGGTTAAATCCATAGGGAAGAAAACAAGTATGGAAAAGAACCCACAGTTCAGGAGTCACTTTTGGTAGTTTCTGTGATTTCTAGAAAACTGTGAGAAAAGCAACAAGCCCACTGGCCTTCATGTAAGCCAAAAAATAAATACATTTTTAGAACCTAAAAAAACCCAACAAACCAACACTTTTTCCTACTTGTCATTGGTTGTAGCAGAACTTAAAAAAAACCATTCACTATGGTGAAAAAAAAGTCAAGATCAGTCTTCTCTCCCTTCATAAGAGCAGTGAAACAAAAGCTGTGTTGTAAAGGAAATTTTCTAGATGGCTAAGGATGACCAAAAGGAATGTGGAGTATCTCTGATGAGCCCATTCTGGAAGCCTCTGTAGGACTTTCCTTGTCATTTTTCAGTATTCCTGCCCTTTTTCCACTCCTGAGCTCTGGCTGATGATTTATATTTATCCTTGACCTTAACCAACACCTCGAGCCTCTTCCCCAGGACCCATCCTCCAGAAGGAGCTGCAGAAGTGCAGGGTGAGGGACCTTGGAACACAGAATGGGTGACTTCAGCTCTGACCTCCTCGTTTGGAGTCTGGCACACAGTGCCTCAACAAATCCAAGCGTTTAGGTATCCTTTATTTGTGGACCAGAGGAATTCCATGTCCAATGGGCACAGCCTCTGTTCTGTTATGAATATACATTTACACGTTGTTCCTGCTTAACATTTTAACACCATATCCATTGTGTGTGTATATAAATATATAAATATAAATAAATATATTTGCATATCTATCAAACCTTCCTGTGTAAATAACACTGCTTGATTAACAGCTGAAAATTACCCAGGTCTAGTCAAGAGACAGAGCTTCTCCTACGTATTTTAGGTCTGATAATAAATCAATTAACATTTTTGCTGGAAAAAAAAAAAATCCTGTGCATTTAAACCAAGGAAACAGCTCCTATTAACATTCCTTTATTTTTAAACAAAAATTAAGAGAGAAAAATATAATTTTTATTGCAAGATATTCATCATGCACATTCTGGCAGTGCTCTCTGACGAGGCTAACAGCAAATGGGACTGATTCCACGGAACCTGAGGACAAATATTCCCATTCACTCCACACTGCACACACTGGATTTGTTTGATATATGATTCTTTTCACTGATTGCTGGAGACCCATGTATTTGGTTACAACACCATATGCTTTACCCACGTGTATCTCTGCAGAAATACACCTGGCTGGCTCCTGGGATGACAAATTCCTTTGTACCTCATCATTTTTTTGGTACCTCACTTGTTTCAATTAATATGCAGAGAAGACAAATAGATTCATTTCTTCTCTTTAAATTCAGTAGCACCACTTCTCTGGGCAAGGGCTCAATATTATTTCTAGTTCTTGGAACAGGAAACCAGAAGTGTTTCATCATAAACTTACCCTTGTATTTTGCAAATATGTAAAATCTTTGTTTTAAAAAAATAGAAATCAACAATATATCTCTATAGATTTACTTTGTTTTGAACAGCATGTTAGAAATTGTGCTGGAACATTAATTCTTTTTGCCTGCCTTTTTAATTAACCAGTTAATTTAGTATTTCAAGGAAGCACAGTCTATGGATAACAAGACTGTGTTGATTCCTTAACTGTAAATCTAGTTGCTTAGTAATAAATCTTTAATTTCTTGCATGTTTATTTAATGTGGATTAATGTCTTATGTCTCATTGAGCTTCACAGTCTTTATTGAAATAAATTAAACTGCAGAAAAGTAAGAAATCTACACATTAAACTAGTATATAATTTAGAGTAATAGACTCCAGAGCGTGTGTTTATGGGATAAGAGAAATAAGTCAATGTGTTTTAAATAGATTATTATGCATCAAGATGTTGCAGAGCCCACTGAGACGGTACAGCACATACAGAATAAAGAGAATGTGATGTCTGCAGCGTTGATGTGGTCTGGTTAGCATTTTACAATTTAGGAAGTCTATATGTTGAGCTAAAAATACCGATCTGTACAGTGGGGTAAACTGTTTTTCTGAGATTGCTTGTGCAGTGCAAAGGCACAGTCATAAATTAACATTTTAAATCAGCACAGCAATTGGTTCAGCAGAAATGCAGCACCAAAGGCAAAGTGCACATGGATGCGCAGGGTCAATAACTGTATTTTTAGTAGCTCAGTCTTACTTAAAGGGTTCAACAGTAGTGTTTGGTGGGATTATGCCTCCTTTAGCCACCCAGTGATGGCCCCAGATGGGTTTTTATCCAGCCTGGGTCGCTGCTGGGGGCGGGAGCTGTTGACAAGGGACAAGCCCTTCACTCCAGGAATGGTCTCTCGGATCTGGCACTGCTCTCAGTGCTCCTGACTCTCTGGATTTTTGGGCTGCCACATTTCCAGAGAGATGCTTCACTGTGGGGAAATCTTGGCGCTTTGCTTGAGGAATAATTTTCAACCAGACCAGCAATTTACCAACCCAACCTGTGACTTCACAGTTGGCTAATTTTAACTATTACACATCAGAACAACAGAAAAAGAAGCTGTAGAGCCCAGGTTTGAGGTTTGCATCCAGCCACTCTGCAAAGGGCAGATCCAAAGGACTTCTGCACAGGCTTTGCAGCATCACTGCCAAAGGCCCCTCACTGGGAGTATCTGCTTGTGCAAATGTATGATTTACAGCTCTTTCCCTTTAAGGGCTCAGAATTCCTGACTTTCAGCGAGTTTTGCATGAAGTTGGGTCTCCAAACACTCTTGGCATAATTTTGTGAGTGCCATGGTTCACCCAAAAGTTCTGACAGCAGATTTTAAGACATTTAGAAATGCTATACCTGCTCCTACTGGGAGAGCTGCTCAGGAAAAATCCGATTTCTGTGAGGTGATCATCTCCTGAACTCAGGGAAAGATAAATATTGACTTCTTTTACAGTGGATTGCATACACAGGCTTTAATAGTTATTTAATTATCCGCTTTTCTATGTGGGGGATAATGTGCAATAAACTGAATCACTGTTACCCAATAACATGTTCATTTTCCAGGGCAACGTTGGAGCATTCCCTCTTTAAGAAGCAATACATCTTGTGCCTACTGCACTGCAAAGTTGAAGGTCAGTCAGTTTATTAACCACAAATGGCTTTATAACCTATTAAACATAAACCATATCTGAATTATTAATTAATATTGCTGTATTATAGTGTGCTCTGTTCTCTTATGTCTTTCTAGCATTTGTCATTCCTCCTCCTCCAAGCCCAGTGGGGCTCTTTGTGGCAGTTCACAAACCTTCATCCCAATGAATAATTAATGCTCACTGCATTTGATTTGTTTCTAAAGAGTTGACATTGGCAAAGCAATCTGTTGTAAATGGGAATTTCTCCCTTTCCTCCCTGACCCTGGGATGGACTCCGTGGGTGATTGGCAGCTGTTATTCCTCACCTGCACGATGCAGATGGTACCAGCCCTGTTTCACAGAGTTGTTTCAATGGCCAGTTAATTATAATCTTCTGATTGTAAGCTGCTCCATTATCAGTCTGGGTAGAGGCTTCACCTGCTGAGTAATTTACCTGGCATGCTCAGGGGTAAGTGACAGTGGCATCAAAATATTATCTGAAGGAATTATAGTATTTTATCAATTGTCACTGAAGCTGTGCATACATTCTTGTGCAGAGGGAAATTGCAGGCACATCAGTCAGTAATCCCATAAAACTGAAATGTGCTGCAGCTGCCAGAGGATACCTACGGAGAAATGAATCACTAAAGAGTAAAACTAAAAAACTTAAGCCTGTTTTGGTAACATTTTTAGAGTATTTAAGACATGGAAAGTGTTCAGGCCACCTCTGGTGAGTGGAAAGATAGTTTAGATATGATTTTGTTTTTAATATATGTAGTTTTAATATTCTTAACTTTACCTGTTCCCCAAACATTCCAATGATAGCAAGTCCATTTTCTGTAGCTATGACCTGGTGAAATAATGTGATAATGAAGTCCAGGACCTTAATACTGTTGTTTTCCGCTTTCACATTGCATCATTTGTCACGTGGTGCTGATGATAAAAATATAATTGACAACGGCTGTACCTTTAGGGCAAATATTTTTAACAGAAGCCACTTAGCCCTGGTAAATGTTGCTTATTATTCTGTAGATTACTGCTGCTATTTATTGCTGAGGAAAGGGGTCTTTCATTCCTCAACATTCCAAGCCAAGAAATTACGATGCCTAAAATATACCTTTTATGTTTGAGATGTTTGAGGCAGAAGTCTTCACCAAGCAGAGCTCTGACAGCAACTGCTGCTTTACTTCTTTAAAATGAACTCGCCAAAAGCCCAGTACTTAAAATCAGTCTTGTTTAGTGTTACTAGATTACCTCAAAATACCTTGGGAAATTCTGGGTGAAACAGAACTAAAAGATTAAAAAATAAATCTCCACCTTGTCCAAAAGATGCTGGCATTTGTTCCAGTCCTGTAGAGCAGCCTGGCTGGGAGAAGGGCTTGCTGAATTATGCAAACTCCAAATGGTTTTCTTGGTGTCTTGAGGTTCGTTGAGATTCCCAAACTCGTCAGTCTCCTTTTTGAAGGTACATCCTCATCCCTGAGGTCACGAGAGAGAGGCACAGCCTTTCTCCTTGCTTTGCACTACACTTTGTTTTCCTCAACCATCTCTAGTAAGGTAAGAAATAAATGAAAGAAATGCTTCTCTTTTGTAGTAGCTCTTTAGATACACTTGTGGAGTCATCATAAATCTCTTTCCTGGTCTCGATATGCAGAGGAAGCACTTCCAGGTTTTCTGAAGGATAGGGTATGGCATTTGATTTTGGAGTCCTTCCCTCTGATACAGTGTTTTTCCTTTAATCTGGTTTCATGTTTTTATTTAGGATTTGATTGTTCTCTAGGCTTATTGACTTTTATCCACTTATTACCTATATAAAAAGGAAGGTACTTCATACTATTTTTATTATTTTATTTGCTTTCCTTTCTTGTTTTTACCTTTACTTGATCCGTGGCCAAAGTTACCCCTCATTAAGGGAAGAATTGATTTCTTTTCTCATCCAAGTTTCCATGAAGTGACAATCCTAATTAACCCTTTTTTCTCTTTACATGTCTCCCGCTGGTAAATTTTCCTGTAATTTTCCTCTGCTTTCTCTCAGCACAGATTTCTGCCACGCAGTCATATTTAGACCAGTTGAAATTTCTTTTGATTACTCCTCATCTCTTATTATTTGAGAGATCTGGTTTAGAATATTTGGGCTCCCTGAAGACGTGTGTTCAATCCTGCCATGTCCATAGCAGAGACTTATCCTTCTGAGACTCATAAATTCCATTCTGTAGAGTTCACAGAGTCTGTTGCAGAGAGGGTTTAGCTGAAACTTTCAAGAATCAAATCCTGTCTGCTCTGTTTAATTGCTGGCAGTAACATAATCTTTCTGTAGGATTTGAGATTTATTCCTGTGGCTTGATTCTTTTCTCCTCAGCACTCTGGAGTTTGCTGTCCGATTAGTCACTGCCTCCCCTTTCCAATAACCACCCCATTTCAGCAGTGTTCCTTGGAAGATTGCAGCTTGTTTGGTGCAGTCTGTAGCGAAAGTGTGAGATCGTTTGAGTAACGGCAAAACCAACTTTTGGCTGTGTTGTCCTTAATCATGGAACCATGGAACCATGGAATCATGGAACCATGGTATCATGGAATCATGGAACCATGGTATCATGGAATCATGGAACCATGGTATCATGGAATCATGGAACCATGGTATCATGGAATCATGGAACCATGGTATCATGGAATCATGGAACCATGGTATCATGGAATCATGGAACCATGGTATCATGGAATCATGGAACCATGGTATCATGGAATCATGGAACCATGGTATCATGGAATCATGGAACCATGGTATCATGGAATCATGGAACCATGGAACCATGGAATCATGGAATCACGGAATCATAGAATGGCTTGGGTTGGAAGGGGTCTTAGAGCCCATCCAGCCACGGGCAGGGACAGCTGCCACTGCCCCAGGCTGCTCCAAGCCCCAATGTCCAGCCTGGCCTTGGGCACTGCCAGGGATCCAGGGGCAGCCACAGCTTCTCTGGGCACCCTGGGCCAGGGCCTGTCCACCCTGCCAGGGAACAATTCCTAATTCCCAAGATCCCATCTAAACCTGTCCTCTGCCAACCTGAACCCATTCACCCTTGTCCTGTAATTATAATTTTTAAGAATTTATGCTTATTCACAGTACTGTTTGTTTTTAACTTAAGCTAGAACTAGCAAATGAAAAGTAATATTAGAACAGCCACTACCATTAAATTCCTGTAATTGCCATATTTGCCTTGGGTGTCTGAAGGTGGAGGGGTTGTGTGACAGCAGGGAATGTTTGAATGGCACAGCTGAGGTCAGGAATTAATCCTTCTCTCCCCTCTGTCACTGCTGCATTGGCATTTAAACTGTGCTACCAAGAAGTCTCAACAGAGGCAACCCAGAAAAGCTGCAGGACAGTTCAGTTTTAATGCCACACACTAAAGCATTGCTACTGATTAGATCCTTTGCTAATTATCTTCTGCTACTTCTGATGGTTTTGTTCGCACAGAATAGATTTATTTACAAATAGCATTGCTTTTTAAGATGCCCCTTGATTCCTGTAAGACAGAACAGAAGTTTTTGAAACATCATTTTACACACTTCCAGAAACACAAAACAAGTAATTTTGTTAGAATATTGGAGGACTTCACTAGAAATTTCCTTCCTCTTTTTCCATATAACTTGCTTATACTTTATTCCTAATGATTATACTGAAGTTATGTAAAGAGCACTGTGATGTGGTATTGTTTTTGCAGAAGGATTGAAGTTCTCTGAAGGATTTTCATCCTTAAGCCTGTAGCCTAATTTTACTTTAAAGTGCCCCATGTTGCCTTGACTTGGATTCAGACTGCATTTAGCTTTTCTGCGAGAGGATTTGTATGTCCTTTAACAGGAAGGAGCTGTGGTTATCTCCCCGATGGAGTGAGGTTAATCTGCAGCAGGATGTGTGCGTAATGCCCAAAGGATTCCAGAAAACCCAACGGAAGGCAAACGAGAATCTGTAAGAACAAAGACACAGGAACCGTCTCCCCACCTCTTTATACACACATATTTTGCTGTCCTACTTTTCCACTTTCCTCCTCACCCAGTTGCTCAGCAGATATCTTTAATGTGACGTGCAGTCCTCTGTTCTTAACCCAACCTAATATGCTCCTGTCATGCCTTTCAAATTTCTTTGCTAGCAAAGGCTCTGACCCAGAAATTCTCTCTCCCAGGAGAAAATGCTGCTCAGATGCTGCTTCTCTCACATCTGAGATCTCAGCTGGAGCAGTTGGGATAGAAGCGTCTCACCTGTTACAAGAGCTTCTCTTCCTGGCATAGCAAAACTGTGGAATAATAAACTGCTGGGAAGTATTCCAAGTATGATGAGCACTGAATAATTGCGTGACTCATAGGAGACCGAGGAACGTCCACTTGATTAACAAAACCCAAAGCAGTCCAGATTGGCAAAACACCCTTTGGGTTTTTACCTGCAGGGTTTTGCTGTGCAAATATGTGTCTGAGAGGCTTATCACTATTTTTCCACTAAATTAGCTCCTTCATCATGAATCATTCACAGTGTGATGTTTGTAATAGAACCAAACACCAAAACACAACAAAGCTTTTAGCTGTGCAAAAAAGCCCACGTGTCTCCTTTCCAGGGTTTGTTAGTCATGATCAGGAGCTGAGGAAATCTCCAGTGTCATCTTTCACTGTTATCTTCTTTTCTGTGTTTCGCAGCCCCTCCACAAATTGTACAAGACTGTGTTGATAACATATGTTTGCTCTTTAATAATTAGTGGAGTTGGGAATTTGGTGGTGGACAGACAAGATCTCTGTCCAGCAGATGAGATTTTGGAAGGATTCAAATTCTGATAAGAAAATCCGTGTCATTTTTTTGGCAGCTCTGTTCTCCCTCCAAGTACTCGCTGTAAGTTAGGAGGCGCAGAAACTGAAATGCCAAGAATTGCATGATCATAGAGGAGCAAGATTCTGTTCTCTTTCCATGGTGGCTCTCAGTATCTGCTAAAAATCTGAACAGAAATGCCAAGAGGATACATTCACAGATTATATTTTTAATGGTCATTCTGAAAGCAGAGTTAATTTCATCCTGAGCTCTCAGCTTTCACGACAAGGAAAGATCAGAGCAGAGCCTGTGAGGCTTTTCTGGAGATCATCAGGGCTATGGACAGGGAAGAAGTGATTTTGCTCTTCAAGAGTGAGCATTTTTCATTAATACTCTGAAGCATTTATACTAAAACTAATTGAATCTGGTTACACACAAGCTTCCACTTGATTAGTTTTCCAATTTATAGTGTTACTTGATAATCTAAATTCCACCAATCTCAACAGAAGATCAGAAAAGACTGCAGAAAGCCCTGTATTCAATTTAAAACTAAATCAAAAACAAGGATGACGAGAAAAAGTATTTTCTCATGGAAATTGAGCATAAAATGCAATAAAATTAATACAGAAGATAGCAACCATAATATTTTTCCTTTACAAAGTGCCTTTTTGATATTTATACAGCTATGAATACATAGAAACTTCCTGATGGTTTAATATATATATGTATATAACTGCACATCACATGATTAGAAACAATATCAATATTGATTTGGTTTAGTATTTTTAATTCATTAATCACAAGTTTCCTCGTAAAGATTTTACTTCCATCTTACTTCCTAGATCGGATTTTCTACCAGGGAGGCAGTTTGAACACTCCAGAGGAAGGGATTAGCCCTCTGTACTAATTAGGAGGCTGTCTGGGTTTAGCACCCTTTGATTTTCCAGCTGGATTGATGAGGTCCCAGCCAGAGTTGTGTCAGCAAAGAGCAGCCTTTGCTCTGGGGCTGCAGTGATGATCTGTGGATTGTGCTTTCCTAACTGCTCTGCTGCATCTTTTGTGTTGACCTCCTCACCCAGGTAGGAGAGGTGCAAATATAAATGATAGATTCATCTAAATGAAAGGGCAGTGGCCTGTGAGTTTTCAAACTGAATTTTTGTGTAAATTTAGAATAGATTCCACCATTTTTTAAAATTTATTTTCTAAATTTTCAAAATATTTTTAATTTTTTAAATTTATTTATTTTAATTTTTAAAGTTTTTTAATTTTTTTTTTAAATTATTTTCATATTTTTTTAATTGGGCTTTTTTGTTTGTTTGTGATGACCTGTGGATTGTGCTTTTCTAACTGCTCT
>VZRL01002080.1:171012-245916 GCA_013397895.1 Origma solitaria
TTTTTTTTTTAGGTTTTAAAAAATTTTAAAAATTATTTTTATATCTTTTTAATTGGGCTTTGCTTGTTTATTTATTTGGGTTTTTGTTTTTTTTTTTTTTGTATCAGAAGTTTCTTACAGACAGGTTTTTTTTATTTCCAGGTGAAAGCAAACTTTGAAATGTGAACATGCTTAGAAAAACTGCAATATTGAGTTTTTACTCATTCAAGTCTTGGTTTCCCATCCCACAGACTACGACAATTTTTAGACATTGATGCAAGAAATGTGGTTTCTTTTTCTAACATTCACTCAGGCCTATCTCATTTCCTTTTTGCTTCTGACACCACGAAATGCATAGAATTCTATAAAGCCTCCTGGTCTGGGGGAAGGACAGGGAGCAGGCAGGGAGAGAAGGGCAAAGCAAGCCCAGACTGTGACTTTGGAGTGCTAATGTCCCTTTGAGCAGCAATGCCAGGCGAGCTCCTGCCCGGGTGTGCAGTGAGGGTCTGGGCTGGCATCTTTGCTTTGCTGAGCTGCTGGAGGGTGGCTGTGCCCGGCCCCAAAGTGGCAGTGCCCCCAGCTCTGCCCAATTTCCTGCCCCAGTGGCACTCAGAGTGATGGCTCTGGGCTGCTGGGGATGCTCTGCTGCTCTCAGCAGCTCCTGATGCATCAGGGTCACCTTCCCTGCTGCTGCTGTGTTCCACAAGGACTGCCTGCAGGGCTGGAGCATTTCTCACCTTGCTGTCCCCCCCGAAAAGCGCGGGGGGCAAGGTGGGCAGAATGGCTGTTAGTCAAGCAGAACCTTCCACGGTCTGGAGGTGGAGAGAAGTGAATAGAGTGAGAGCCAGGGTGCAGCTTTCTATGGGGACAGTGTTCTGGCAGCCTTTTCCTGAGAGCCTCTCCCCAGCTCCTATTTGGGAAAGGATGTTGGGATGGATTAACCCAGCAGGTTTATTTTTAGGGTCACTGGAGCCTTTTTTGTGAAGAAGATGGTTAAGGGTTTTGTTGAATCAGGGCCCTCGCTGAGAAAAAAAAAAATAGTAAAAGTCTGTGAGAATTTGGCAAACATGAAAAACCCAAAGTATTTTAAAATCAAAATTAAGAAAAAAAAAAAAGAAAAGGGTTTTCAGCAATCTCTATCTTGAATGTATTAATATCAAGCTTTTTATCCTCATGTTTTACACTGAGATAGTCATAAGCTACAAACACCCACCTTGACCTACACATTTGGGACTCTTCTTCTAAATAAAGCTTATCATTCCTTGGCTAAATTACCAAAGAATCTAAATCTGTCCGTGTGAGAAGCTTTTTCCTTCCAGCTCTTTTCTAGCTGAGTACAATACCCGCTGAACTGTAGCAGTTTATCAAAGAGCAAACATGTCATGTGGCCGAATATGGATTGACAGACAGCGCTTGGGTTAATTTACTGTAACCTTCCTTAAAAAGTGGTGTTGAGGAAGCAAAAAGCCATTATCACACGGCTGACCTTTGCCAGGAAAATATTAATCTTTCCCCAACTCGGTTTGTTAGTACAAGTATATCAACCCAGGCGCTCTCAGAAATGTCAGCATCTAAAATAGGCAGCAACATGCTGCACATCAGAAACTCTCCCAACGAGGAGAGGCTCTTCCTGAGGACACAAAGGGAACCAGGGATTGGAGATGCATCCATATGGAGGCAGATTTAATGGGCATCCATAGGGGCTCCTTGCATACCAGCTTATTCTCAGTTAGTTGGTTAATTAAATAGTTCGTAAATAAAATAATTGCAGGACTTGCTTTTCCCCAAGATGATAATGTATTTTAAGATTAACATGAGTGTTGTTTTAACAGAACCACCCTTTCCAACTAAACAAATTAATAGGGGAATTAAGATATTTGTTTTAAGGAGGAATGGCATTGTTTTGTTTGTTGGTTTGGTTTTTCTTCCTTTGGGTAGTGCCATGTGTGGGATATCATAGAATCGTGGAACCATGGAATGGTTTAGATTGGAAGGGACCCTAAAGATCATTTCATCCCAGCCCTGCCATGGCAGGGACAGCTGCCACTGTGCCAGGCTGCTCCAAGCCCCAGTGTCCAGCCTGGCCTTGGGCACTGCCAGGGATCCAGGGGCAGCCACAGCTTCTCTGGGCACCCTGGGCCAGGGCCTGCCCACCCTGCCAGGGAACAATTCCTAATTGCCAAGATCCCATCCAGCCCTGCCCTCTGGCACTGGCAAGCCATTCCCTGCCTCCTGGCCCAGCAGCTCCTGAGGAATTGTCCCTCTCTGGTTCCCTGCAGCCCCTGGCAGGAGCTGTGAGGTCTCCACACAACCTTCTCCTCTCCAGGCTGAGCAGCCCCAGCTCTCCCAGCCTGGCTCCACAGGGAGCTGCTCCAGGACCCTCAGCAGCCTGATGACCCTCAAAGTCAAAGCTGATTTAATTGTTCAACAGAACGTTCTCAGCTAAGATACAAACAGCAGTCCTTATTACCTATTTGGGCCTGAAAAGAGTATGAAAGTGATATGATGATCTGTCTGAGAAATAGTTTAAGTCCCAAGATTAATTTCTTTTTTCTTTACCTGGAAAAAGGGATCTGCAGAATTGTCAATAGTTTTTGATACAAATCCACTTCATTTGCTGGGCTCTGGATGTGAGCAGCTGGAGGTTTGGGCTTCTCAGGTAGGCATAACACACCACCTCCCGTGGCTCGGGTGAAGGCAGGTCCTGGATATGCACACCCTGTTCCCTGAAGGGTCCCTGCCCTCTGCAGAATGTCTCCAATGTGGCATCCCAAAGAACACAGTTCTACTTAAAAATCATAAAATATACAGCTCTTAGGAGCATCTTGACACTGAGGCCAATAGATGGAGATCTTTTGATCCAGAATCAGCAGACCAGATTTAAAACTGCATTAAACTTTCATTAGAACATATCCATATTGGAATATATCAAATAGAATTCTCTACGAGCTACTTCATAGAAAACAGAATATTTGAAAGTGTCGTGGCTTGTTAAAATTTCAGAGTTAGAGGAAGCTGTTCTACATGTGTCCCTGTGCTGAACATTGTCGTTGGGGGATTTGTGCTTTGAGTTTGCTTGGGATTTTTGGGGGGAGTGTCTTTTTGTGTGTGTTTCCTTTGTTGTTTTGGGGTTTTTTTCTTTTTGGGATTATGCTGCTTTTCTTTGGAAAAATGAGATGTGAGTGGGAGGAGTTGTTCCTTCGCTCCAGAAGCTCCTGAGCACATTTACTGTTGCCAAGGTGGACAGATCCCATTGTGGTTTTGGGAGCTGTGAGAAATCAGGATGCCACACGGGAGGTGAAAGGTTTTCCTGAGGATCAGAGGAGAATGCACAGGGTTTGCTCTTGTTCTTGGCCTTTGAGTGGAACAAAATGAAACCTGAAAAGGAAAGACATTCAAGGTCACCACGAACAGAGATTGGGGCATGGAGCCCTGTTATTCCTCTTGGCATCTCTGCTGTCATGTTTTTGTTATAATAAGAAGCTAAAGGATTGGTTACTTAAGTTGAAGACTGAGAAATTTGAGTCTTTTCTATTGTTGTAATGCTTGAAGATCAAGGTAGACTACAGAGTTTTGCCCAGCTTTGGGTCATGGTCACCAGTGCATAAAAATTCAGTCTGTGCAATGGCCGCAAAAGAGTTTCTTCTGCAAAATGATATTTGGAAAGTTAGGAGGAAATCAAGGGTTTTTTTTTTCCCTGAAAACAAATTTTCACCCAAAGAAGAAACAGATCAGAGTATTAATCAGGACATGTGGTCTATATATGAAGCTTAATAAAGTGAAAGTTGTTCCAGCGTTCATGTGTCTGATTGCACCTTTTCTTCCAAGGAACTGCTTCTCCTTGTGGTGTCCCATCAGGTTCACAGTTCTGGGATGGAAGGATCGAATTTAAAGATGTCAATGTCAGAAAAGTGTTGTAAGTATGTGTCAGTTCAAAGTTCTCCAGGTGAATGCAGACTTTCATGTGTAAAATTATTACATATTCTTTTCTCATGCAGTGTGGAAAGAGCAGAAATGCCTCTTGTGAAGGCTGTTCTTGGGGCAGGGTGGAAACACTGTCCTGGAAAAGACCTTACATAAAACCCTTACACACAGCTGCAGCAAAGACAGACAGTCAGGAACTTCCACAGGTACTTCCACCTGCCCAGTCCTTCCTTCTTATTCAGAAAAAAAAGAAAAATACAAATGAAATGACAAAATGATGCTAAATTTGGGATTTCAGCATAAAATTGGCAGAGGATATAAATGAGGAGCTTTCTGTGTGTTTCTCTGTGTTTAGGAAAGAAAGAGATGTGTGCAGCTGAAAAGTTATGGTTAACACTTAAACTTTGTGATTTTACCTAGGCAACCTTAATATAACTTCCACGTGGTTTAATTTATTTTGGGAACAAAATAAGATGCTTAAAAACATAAATGAGCAGATGGGAACAAGCTAATGTTGGTTTATAATTAAACTAAATAAACTGACAAGAGCTATAAGGGCAGAATCTATCTTCTCAGAAAAGCAGGTGAATCTTTCCCTTTTGGTAGCCCAGCTTGTTTTGTGTGTTTTTGTGTGTATGTAGAGATTTAAAAAAAAAACCCTCTTTTTTTGAGAACTATTTTCTTCCTAGACCTGCTTGTCACAGCCATGGATGGAAGACTGTGAGGATAAATAACAGGGATCCAAGGTACATTTAATTTATCAGAGTGTGGCACACAATGGAAAATACTGCAACTGCCTGGGTTAGTGCATTAGTGTAAAGATGGAATCATTTAAAGAGTTAAATTAATCTAAACATTTTGTATCCTGTTTGTTCTAACATAATTATTATGTTAATTTTGGTATGCTTTGCATATTAAGCTGAGTACATCCTAAGATACTAATGACCAGCGTGTCAGCTTTTTATTAAACAGGAAATAAACACACTGCAGCAGCTAATTAGTTTGTTATTCATATCAAAGAAAATGAGACTGTTCCTCTGCTTTCTAATTGAATGTATTTGCACTATTTGACAAATTGGCATTTCTTGAATCAAGCAAGTGAGGGGAAAGAGAGGCTGCAGTTCCATTGGAAAGACTTGTGGTTGGAATCTATTGTATGAATAGGCAGTGGTAATAATCACTAAATAATGAGGCATTAATATCTTGCTGGTACTTGGAGATGTTGGTCAGCTCAGAAGCCTTTCTGTATACTTTGAACTCTGCTCCTAAATCCTTCCTTGCTTGGGTTAATGGTGCTCCCAGCCTGATGGATGTGTTCTTAGTGATGAAGATTTTTGGGGACACGCTTTGCCTTTGTCCAGCCCTGTCCCCTGCTGGGATCCCCAGTCAACCCCTCACACACCTGGGGAAGCTTTAAACTCCAGTGTCTTTTGAGTTTTGATTCTTTACAGTCCAAAATCAATTTACTGTCCCTAGAGAGTGAACGCTGATGAAATACCTTTAGCTATTGATGACATCAATATGCTGAGTGAAATGAGAGACTGAATCTCTTCTGTATGTCAGATATTGCACGAAAGTCAAGGAAGTGTCCACGGCCAGGTGGGATGGGGCTTGGAGCAGCCTGGGGCAGTGGAAGGTGTCCCTGCCCATGGCAGGGGTGAAATGAAATGATCTTTGGGGTCCTTTCCAACCCAAAGCGTTCTGTGACTTCATGATTCTCTAACTCACACATTCCCTCCTTGGCTCTGAGGTATGACCAATGTCCCTCACCTTTTTGGTGACAAAGTGTAATGCTGAACATTTAAAGCTGCAAAGGGTGATCAGCATCACCCCCAGAGGACCCAAACCCATCCATTGTCCTAAAGCTGCAGGGTTGGAGGGAGGCAATGAGCTCGTCTGGGTGGAAATCAGCTCATTACTGTGCCAGATTGTGATAGATAATCTGTCACAGTCCTTGCCAACAAACAGCCCCTGCCTGCCCACCTGCAGCCCCCACTGCACCCCCAGAGCGTGTCAGTCACTGTCACCTGCACCCAGCACTGCAAACAGGGGGACGAGCAGCCACACCTACAGCGGTGCAGGAAGATAAAATCCTGTAAAGGTTTCATTCCTTAAGTTGTGTAAAACTTGAGAGGGATCCTGGTGGGAAAAATGCAGGATGGAATGACACAGAACTGTTGAGGAAGTTGGGGGGAGCAGTGTTTTGTGGTACAGTGAAAGAAGTAAATAAAAAAAGGAAAAGGCTCTAAATAACTTCAAGAGTCCACAGAAGTAAGATCAATACTGAAAACAGTGCTTCATCCAAAGCATTTGTGACCAAAGCAAGAGACAGCTCTTGCCCTATCCAGAAAGCACTAAACCCTGAGAAGAGTGATTTAATTATGACTAACTTATTAGAATTCTTCCTGTGAGTATTCCCAGCACCAGGAATGGCATGAGAATACTACTTAATTTCAATATTTCAGTGTATCTAGCTACACACCTACAAAGAAATTCAAGCAATGTATATTTTCATCGTTCATTGAAATTTCACCACATAGATGAATTGGTTTTCTGGTATTCAGGGTGCTGGGAACATGTGCGGCAGTTCTATTCCACCCACAAATATTTATAACAGTAAATCTAGCAGCATTCGTTCACCTGTCAGCTGAATTTAATCAAGATCAAATGAACTTCGGAGCACTGTCTCTGTCTGAAAATTTTAGAATATCAGATTTGTCAGGATAAAGCATTTTTCTCTGTTTCCCAACAACAACATAAAGACAGGAATTAAATAGTATTACTCCCACAGCTGACACAGGAGAGTGTCACTGAGGGTTATTGAAGCAGACTTCTGAGAGACTGATGGCTGAGGAGCAGAATGCAAACAGCACTGAAGGCACTCAGCACAGCTGATCAGTTCGTTCTTGGTGAGGTTGGTTACTTTCCACTCCATGGCCACCAATTCTAACAATTTAAATGTTACCTCATTAGTCTGGAAAAGTTTAATTTTCATAGCCCATGACAGAGTTGTGGAATCATCAGTTCCCACCTGTGAGCATTCCCAGCTCTGCCTGCAGCCGGGGCCACAAAAGGAGATTTATCTTGATCGTTTCTTGCTCATCCTTCTAAACATATAGGTTGGACTCGATGATCCCAAATGTCTTTTTCAACATAGCTGAATCTGTGATTCTGTGAAATAAAAGTCAGGAGGCCAAACAAACAAAAAAACCCCTCTTTGGTTCAATCATTTTTTCTTATTATTTTTCTTTTCATAGGTTTTTAGTAAGTGATTATATTACTTAAAATCTCCGTGGAACACAACAATTATTTAACAACAGATGAGTCTAAATGGAATGTAGGCTGGTAACTCCTTCCTGGGTTTTGGCTGCTCGGAGAGCCTCTGTTATCAAGACAAATGGCTCCATCCATCAGTTCCCAGGTCCCAAAGCACAAGCTGGTGTCTGGAAATGTGCTTTGGCAAATACAAGGTTTCTCTGCCATCAGCCACTAGCAAAGGATCCCCAAAGGAGCAGATGTTAACTAACATTTTCCAGTGCATCTTTGCAGCTCATTGAGTTGGATGACAGAGACTGTCCTTTGGGGAGGGAGCGGGAGAAGATGTGGGAAAAAATGTATATAAAATAACCTTATTTATGATTATTCTGTTTCCATGGCCCATTCAAAGGCATCATGGGCAGTTAAACTAAGTATAATATTGCATTGTCATAGAATCAAACTGATTAAGAAAGAATATTGAGGTTAAACCCTGACCCATGTTGTGATTATGAGAATAACATGATAGTGATATAATAGAAAATTAGTAATTTTTGCAGTCTCAGCCATGTAAGGATCTGGAGCTGTGCCCTGAACCACAACCTCCTGCTGTTAATTCTTTCCTTCCTTTCATCACCAATCCCCACTGGAGTCATGGGCCAATTAGTGGGAGCAATAAGAGATATATGAATTTTTTACTATATTGGATATTCCAAATTACAAAACAAACAGATTAAAAAAAATCCCAGTGTGGCAGAAGTGTGTGTGAAGGGTTCTGAAGAAATTTTAGAGTTAATGTATAGAGATTAGACTGTTATTAAATGCACAATGACAATGCCTGGCAACTCTCAAGGCTGATGGCTTCTTTATTTAAATGTGCCATCCTTTGTGAATGGAATAGTGCCAAGGAATTTCTCAGAGGAATCATCGGGAATTTTTCCATTGACATTCACAGGCAGTCAATGGGGTCAATATTATTTAGTGACAACTACTGGAATTTAATGCTTATCAAATGTATTCTTTAGTAAAACACTGGTTTATGAGCTGGGGGTTTGCAAGCACAAATAATCATGGAGCAAATTATTCCTGCAACGGCCTCAACAGGATTCCATGCCTTTCACCATTTGGGATTCTTTTCTTTTCTTTTCTTTTTTCTTTTCTTTTCTTTTCTTTTCTTTTCTTTTCTTTTCTTTTCTTTTCTTTTCTTTTTTTTTTTTTTTTTTCTTTTCTTTTCTTTTCTTTTCTTTTCTTTTCTTTTCTTTTCTTTTCTTTCCTTTTCTTTCCTTTTCTTTCCTTTTCTTTCCTTTTCTCTTTTCTTTCTTTTCTTTCTTTCTTTTTCTTTCTTTCTTTCTTTCTTTTCCTTTCTTTCTTTCTTTCTTTCTTTTTCTTTTCCTTCCTTCCTTCCTTCTCTAATATTTTTTTCAGATATTCTAGTTTGAAACTCTTTCTTTTTGGAGTGTTATTTCCAGTGACACACTACAGGTGTTAGAGAGAATCACAAATAGCATATGTTCACCTCCTTCCCAAGGCGAGAAAGGTGAGCTTGCAACACCTTCCTTTTAGCATGTGAGTGTCTCAGGTACTCCTCAGCAGAACTGTGAAAAGAACATCACTGAAGGCAGAGGAAAATGGAGTTTAAATATGCTGTTATGTGGCATAATTTACAGTATACAGCATAAGGCTCCTAACTAGGATCCAACAGCCTTCTCCATTTTTATGTTGCTTCCTCGTGTTCCCTGCTTTCTTACAAGGTGCACAGGCATTTACAGCTCTGAAGTCAAGCACTTCTTAGAAAGATTTAACAGTTTTATTTTAGGCTCATTGCTTATTTAAATCATTAACTAATGCTTGAGGTAAATACTTCTATTATTGCTTTTGATTTTGCAGAGCTATTTTGATTTTTCATGCACAAAATCTGAGTCCCAGCACATAGGGAGACTGCATAGAGACACGTGCAGGAGAACAGGGACAATTTCTCTGAGGGGTGCCACCCTCATGCTGGAGACACAAATCCAAAGTTTCTCCCCTTGCACTTTCAGCTGTTGAAGTGCAGAGTAAAGGGAAAGATTTGCAGTTGGTGCAGCTCTGGCCAAGGTCCGGGAGCAGGATCCACATCCATAAGTGCCTGAGCATGTGTGGAGCCTGCAGAAATCAGGAACAGCTCTGCAGGACCCACCTGTCCTGGCCAGGGATTGCCAAGTCTGGGACTGAAAACTGGAAAAAAAAACCCCAAAAGATTTATAGGTGAAGTATTCCTGCAGGTTTTTGCTTGTTCCTTAGGACACTGCAGGGAAAGTCTGCCTTTCCGTGGGTGATGTGTTCACATCCACAGAATTATGAGCATCACTTTCACATCTCAGACCAATCCATTTTGTGACTCAGCGGGATCTGTCCAGACTGGGAGCCAGACTCATAAATCAGTTGTTCTACACATGTCATACAGAAAGTAAATAAATTTCTCCAAGAGAGAAAACTGGGAAAATAGAAGTTGTTATCTATTTATATTTACAGTATTTTGGTGGTTACATACTTGAACAATTAGAGGTGTTTTTGTTGGGTTTTTTTTTCCCCCATTTTATTCCTTAGTTTTCTTAATTTAAAGTAGCAACATAATCCAAAAGCTGTCTGGGCTTTTTTACATAACCTTATGTTCTCTCTCAGATATAATTCAGAGGGCATTCTTCAGGAGTTTTATTTTTTTAATACTTTTGTGCCAAACACAAAACACAGCTTGTATGATCAATGTAGGTATTGCAGTAGATAATTTAAAAAGAACTCATTACCTTAAGTAGGACTTGGCCCCAGCCCTAATTTTAAGATGTGTAACACTCAACAAATCACATGAGAATTTGGCGTCTCCCTGGACACAGACTCCAGTTCATACCTCATGGCCAGTGGTGGTGCCTGGGAAATGAAGGAGTCTTACTTGCTGAGATAATCATAAAGATTTTTTTTTCCTTTTTTTTCTTGAAAAATGCTGAATTCCTCTGCTGGATGTGTCACATCACTTTTACAAAAGCATGTAGTGCCAGGAGGCAGGGAATGGCTTGCCAGTGCCAGAGGGCAGGGCTGGATGGGATCTTGGCAATTAGGAATTGTTCCCTGGCAGGGTGGGCAGGCCCTGGCCCAGGGTGCCCAGAGAAGCTGTGGCTGCCCCTGGATCCCTGGCAGTGCCCAAGGCCAGGCTGGACACTGGGGCTTGGAGCAGCCTGGGGCAGTGGCAGCTGTGGAAGGGGTGGAATTAAATAATCGTTAAGGTCCCTTCCAACCCAACCCATTCTATAATTTGACAATTAACCATGGAAAAAATCACCCTGAGAGTAAATCTAAAATCAAAATTCATTTAAAAGAACCCCTGTTGGATCTCAGGCACAGGGTAGGGTTTTGGGGTGTCTGTGCAGGGCCAGGGGTTGGACTGAGTGTTCCTGGTGGGTCCTTCCAGCTCAGGATATTCCAGGATTCTGTGATATTTCCAGTGGACCAGGCAGGAAGCAAAGACAGGCTTTCAAAACTCTAAGTAATTATAAGATAAACATGTTTCTCTTAACCTTTCTTAGACATTTCTTAAAACTCAGACTCAGCCTTGCGAAGCAACTCTGATACATCCTGAACATAATGCACAGGGTGCTCTAAATGCCATATATAATTTTCCTTTCCTAGATTTGAGTTAGACTGGTTAGAATTAGGAAAAATCCAACCTTTTTATGTCCTACATTCCATTTACTCTCTGTTTGTATTTTAGGACCAGGGTGTGGGGTGGTTAGAAGCTACTTCTAAATTTTCATTAGCTTTGGATTTAGAAAAAAAGAATCAAAATAAAAACTCTCTGTAGATAAATTCAATATTTTTTAGGCTGCATCCTCACCGGTGAGTACCAGCAGGAGGAAATCTGAGCTGTGATTATATCTGCATCCTTTATCTTTGCTTAAGGTTAGCCTTTTACATTTACTATTCTGTGATATGCCAAAAATAAAACTTTTTATTATACTTTATTGAAATTTCTGGATATCCTCATAAAAACCTAAATGTTAGAGGAACAATATTAATAAGTCATCCAGTTCTCTTTGCGTTCACACATATTTCTTGGCAGTAAAAGAATATTACATTGCACCAGCTGTGCAGAACAGAATTTGGAGTCTTGTTCCGGGTCAGTTAAAAAGTGTATGTAACAATATTTGAGTTGGGCATATGATGGGGGATCTTCAGTCTTATTATATTTTCTCTGAAGGCTTAGGGAGGGTCATTGTGTTTGGGGTTTTTTTTTGTTTGGGGGTTGTTTTTCATTGTTTGAGAGGTTGATTTTTTTAATTTTTAATCTGTGCCCTCATTTAGGAAACATAGGAAAACTTCAGAAAAAACCTCGTGACTTACAGCTCTCTTGCAATTAAAATGTATGAAAAAATACAATAATCATATATTCCAGTGAACTAATTTAATGTAGCTAATGTAAATACTATAAAGCTTGGTTTCATATTCTTCCAAATACATTGTATTGTTTAGATAAAAGTGGTAAGTTTGATAAATAGGTACAGTTTGAATTCTTCAGTACTGATTTCATTCACAGGGAGAACAAATATTGCCCGATTTTACAGCACAGATTAACATTCCATTATTTTCATCAGAAAATACTCTCAGTGCTATACAGACCCTGTTATAATGTGATTGATAATTTTAAGGGTCTTTGCAAACCACACCCAGAAATATTTTCCCCACACATCTCTTTTGGACATTGCTATCAGGTAGACTGATTCCCACCCAGATAGGACATTCTTTCTTGAATCAAAAGGCAGTTGGAGGTACAAAATGTGCTTTTTTTATCTCATTGCTGTTTGGGATTGCATCCAGAGGGGATCTGGACAAGCTGGAGAAGTGGCTCGTGAGAATCTCATGAGCTTGAACAGACAAATGCTGGAGCTGCACCTGGATCCCTTTCACCAACCTTAAAATGAAACTTCAAGTGTTTGTCATGTAGAGGGGAAGTCTCATCTTAGTGGAACTTGAATCACTTCGAGGAGAATGTGTCCAGACTGTTTATTATTTTTTATACTTTCAATAAACCTGTGCCTTTTGGGTCTGCCAGTTAAGTGTTTTGTGCTTTCAGCCCCACAAAAAGAAGGGTTCGGTAGAAGTTTCCAATCCTAAAAAGCGGAACATAGCTTTTTAGCCTTATGTTGATTGTTTTTGTTGGGGTTTGTCTTTTTTCATGGGTGAGCTTTGGACATGAGGGTGTATAACTAATTTTTATTATTTATTTCAGGACTTTTTGACAGCCCTCCAGGATCTGATGATGCAAAGCTCATTGACACATTCTACCCAGACCAGCAGTCTGTAACACTTGGAACCAAGTCCGGAGTGGGAATGGGTGGCAGGGAAGCCAAGGTAGAAATATGGACCATTTGCTTCATATTAGGAAAAGAAAGGGAGCTAAATGAGATGGTAGTGCTTTGTGTTGCTGTTCAAATGGATGTTTCCAGCCTGCAGAGGCTGGCAGGCAGGTTAGGAGTCCCAATAAAAGGACATGCTGAGCCTTGTGCCAAGGGACACGGTATGGGCTGGAGAGTGACTGCCTTGAATGCAGGGTCCGTGAAAAGGCAGAGGGCTCCTGGTAGACCTGGTAGAAAACTACATTTATTAATTTAGGTTAATTAGATCCTACTGTGCTTTTTACCTCATCCAGCTTGTTTGCCACGCCAAATTCTGATTATATTGATGTCTTTGTTGGGATTCACGAGCCTTTTCATCTGATTTTCTCTCCCATCTTGTTGAGGAGAGTGAATGAATGTCTGGGTGGGTGTTTGGCAGCTGGTCAAGGTCAACAAACTCAATTTCAATTGTTTCCAGTGCACTGTTGGTGATTTTTTTTGACCCACACATGAAGTGCCTCCTATTCCAGGCAGTCTGGAACACAACATTTTTTGGATTTCTGGAAGACCAGAAGGCGTTTGGGCATTTTATTAATAACAGACCATAAATCCTTTAAACATAACAAGTGTTGGGTTCCTTCAAAGAGTATCTCAGGGGCAGAAATGATACATCAAAAATATCTTCCTTAAATTTACTGCATAAAGAATACTTTTCCTAATCTCACCTCCCTGCATAGGACAGACCTTTTGTTGATCTTTAGCTTTGTCACTTGATCCCAGTGTAACTCTTGAGGGGTCTGAGGTTTCAGTAGGACTTAAATAAATTATTTCACATAAATGGTTAAATTCGGATTCCCCATCTGGATAACCTTGCATCAAGAGAACATTAACTATTAAATGGTGTACAGTAGAAGAGAAGAATTTAGACTATATTTTTTCTAAAATATCCATATTTATCAAGTAAGACTATTCAGCTGTTAAGAGTTTTGCTCATTATATTTAATGGCAGTATCATTCATCACTTTATGTTAATTAGATCAGATATGTGTGGTGATAAGTGGAGATTTGAGTATAATCTAAATGAATTAACTGCTCTACTTAAAGACAAATATTTGCAGACACAATGGGGAAAACACATGAGCAATGAATAAAAGGAGCCTGTAAATAAAAGAGAAACAAAAAGGAAAATATCTTGTTCTGACTGTTCATTCAAAGCAGCTTTCTTGCACTTGTTTTTGAAAATTGTGTGATATGGAATAAACCATACAGAGGTGACTGACTCTCAGAGAAGGGAGGCTGAATTAGGACACCTAAATTTTGGAATGTTACAGTATGTGTGCTATTGCACCTCTTCCATGCAGTTTGGAAAGTGCTGGAATTGATCTTGTTGCTGATGTTGAAGCCCAGGAGGCTCCCAAGCTCCATCCCTCTGCTGAGGATGCTGTGAGTGCCTCTCGCAGCTGGAACCCCTGCAGAGCCTGACCAGACCCCACAGATCCAGTGTGGTTTTTCCAGAATGTTCCTGTTCCTGCTGCTCAGCTCACACTGAGCTTGCCTTGCAGGGTGAGGGATCTTTGCACTTTAGCGGAGGAAAACCCTCCATCCGTTCAGGGATCAGGGAAAACCATCCCCAGAGGTCTCCCTGTCTCAGCAGGTGCTGCAAGAGCCGAGGGAGCAGGACTGAGTGCTCTGCTTTGCTCTCGCTGCTCTCCAGCACACCTTGTTAGCAGGTTTACCACTGAGATGGAGCTTAAATCGCTGCTGGGGGAGATCCAAAGGGATTCAGTCCAGGCTGGTGCTCCACTGCCTCAATCAGCAGTTTGTGTGTGTTTACAGCACTGCACCTTCTGTTGCTCAGTGCCGATTCCCCATGCCTCCCGTCAGGATTTCAGGACTCTGAACATCCCTGGTTGGTTGTTTTCCAGATAAACCACTGTGATCTTTAACATGATAACCTCAGCAGCAGCACAGTTTATCACATTTGTTGATTCAGATGGAGTTACTGCATTTTGATCCTTTTTTAGGCATCTATCTGAGTAATTGTACCTCTGAGCTAAGGAGGAAGGAAATCAGGAATAGAACCCACACACACACGTGCCTCAGAAGCAGCTGAAGAAATGAATTCGTAGAGCATAAGCAAAGTTTTGTCTTGGGAACTGGCACTGTTTTCCAGAATGTATGCAAGCAGTTATTCCGAAGTGTGTGTGCTCCTGACAATGCCTCGATTAAGGCAGTTATTCTTGTGACTGTCACCAGCACAGTGCCAAGACATTGTTTTCTACACAGTTTTGTTGCCTGATGCAACAATCATGGCTATAACATCTCCTCACAGAAGAGAAATAATATGGTTCTCATTGCACACTTTCCTCAGGGCTTGGAAGACACAGTGTGGAAAAGGACCTCAGCATAGATAAACTCCATGGCTGCTGATTTTCCTTCTTTTCAGTACATTTTAAGCTGATATTTTGTATAATATAATATAATATAATATAATAATGACAGGAAAGGTGGCAGAGAGGAAATAAAGACTGATCGATGGAAGAACAAAGCTTTGACCATCCCCAGAGAGGAGCAGTGACCCAAAAAAGAGAAGTCCTGGCTGGGATTTCACAGTATTTGCCTCTTATAGAAACTGTAGAGAAAAAAAAAAAAAGGGCAAAATTAAATCCAACTCTACAAAAGAGGCAGAAGCAGAATAAAGATTCTTATCTTACATGCTTTACAGCATTTAAACAAAATCTCAGCCTCTGCACTTCCTGGGGCCAAGAAAAATGCAGCCCACCTACTACTGCTCAATGACAATGAAGGATGTGATTCAAAGTAGTCTCTGAGATCTTACCCTTTTTATATTAAAAGATTGGAAAGGAGTCTTACAATTCGTGTTTTAATTTGGGCGTTTAAACCAGAGGGAAGGGAAGATTTCTTAAAAGTTTATTCCAAACAGGCACATAAACACCATGTAAGTTTTTGAAGGATGGAGAATCTTTTCTAACATAGCCAACCCTTGAAATATTTATAACACACAGCAGAAATACAGGAGTGCACAATGTTCTCCCGTAGTTGTTCTCCTCTCTACCTTTTTGTTTTCAAGGGAAACGTTTGTCAGTAATCACTGCAGACTCACAGGTGGCTGTGCTGTGTCCCTCCAAGGGAGATGGACAGCTAGCAGAGATTTTAGCACTGTACTCGTGTTAAGAATCATGTATATGACAGCAACTGCAGGGCCTGAAACAAAAGTAAAGATGTGTAACAGGGAAAATGCTCCCTAAAAGATGAACTTCAGAAAAATATACTTCCCACCTGTGACATATCAGAGCATTTTTCTGTGAATTAGATGCATATTGAGCAGTTAAAGAACTGACCCTCAGGCAGCACTGTTTAAAATCTTCATACAATTAAAAAAAAAAAAAAGGCATAGAGCAATTAAAGTTGTGAATTTGCATTATGAAAATTATCAAAACTCAAGTCTGTAAAGAAAGCAGCTGATTTGCTCTCTGAGTCTCACCAAGAGACTCAGCTGTGTGCCTCGCCCTCCTGATGGATGGTCAGCTCCCCCCCAGCTGGGTGAGGTTATTTCATGAACCAGCTCTTGAACTAGCAGAGATTTTTTCCCCTCTTATATTAAATGAAGGAGTCTTTAATTTCCCATTTAAATTTGACGGGGTTATAGTGGAGGGGAGGGAAGATTTTTTAAAAACTTCATTCCGAAGTGGGAGACAGGTGAGGAAACACGAGGGCTGTGCAAGGTTCCCGAGGAGAAATAAGCAGCCATTTATTTTCCCAGTTTCAGTATTTGCTTCTTGAGGAATCACGGGCTCTATTTGCCATCAGGTGAGGAATAATTCAGACCCTCTCAGGTGTTTTGGAGGTTCAGGGGCAGGAGGGAGGTTCCTCTAAGATAAGCTGTTCCCCCCAGGCCCAGAGGATGTCTGCGAAGGTATTTTATTGTACAAGAGAGATTCACCGGGTATTTCCCGGGGGTGCCTTTAGCATTCCACACAAAGGGGATGCAGACCCACATAAATTCACCTGTGCAAATGAGGCAGGGAGATGGGAATTGCTTTCTTTCTTTCTTTCTTTCTTTGTGCTGAACCACTTCCTTGGCAAACCCCTCCCTCTCCTCTCCAATCAATGTAACTTATTCCTGTCAAATTTTAGGTAAAATCTGGAGTTTTTTATAGTTTTTTTTCTTTCTTTTAAGACTTTCATAGTTCATAATATTATTAAGTCCTACTTCACTCTTTTATTGATTAAGATCAGACAGCCTAACAATTGGTTTCTCAACTAACAAGGAAACCTCAGAAAATGGCCACTGAATTTGAAATAAATCCACATTCATTTGTAAGGACTGCACAGCATTCTGTATCAGTAAATATTTATTGTTGCCCAAATAAGATTCTGCCGGACTAAAACAGAGATTTTTATTCATGTGAGCATCCACCAAGAGAGTGAAGTGATTTGTTAAAGTCAAGGCAGCAAAAGGAACACCTGGAAGGAGACAATAATTAGATTTGTGGAGAAAACAAATATGAGGTAGTTTTGGTCCCTCATACAGTCCTGCATCTGTTTTTCTTTCTTTTATTGAAGGCTTTGTGTGTTTTCTGGGTGAGTTATTGCCCCTCTAATCGCCAGACCCTTGGTTGCCAATGATCTTGGAGCTCACCAGTTGTATGAGGCTGCTGCTGCACTTGGCCAGGGACCCTGGAGTTTGTTCCAGGAGGGCTCTGAATGGCTCCAAGCAAAAATGTGCATCATGGAGCTTCTATTGCTCTTCTTCTTTTCCCTTTCTTTTTCTTTCACATAAAGGTCTAACGTGTGGTCTGATGAGACAGCAGGAGATGTACAACATTGGCTCCTTTTTTCACACATTGAGAAACCAACTGTTGTACTGCTGCTTATTATAATATTTCCATATCCATCAACAAAGGTGGAATATATTAAAAACTATTTTCTTGCTGTGTCACAGTATATTTTTATTCTGGTTACTTGTGTTGGTTTTTCTTCATTATTATTTTTGGTCCTAGATAGAGGCCCATAAACTGCTTTAATCTTCCCTTCAGGAATAATTTAATCTTGGGGAATATGTTCTCTGACATCATTCATGACTTTTTAATGTTCTCGGTCAGCCCATGGAATAGCTTTGGCATTTATAAGATCTTTAAGTTGTTAATTACTGTGTTTCCAGAATCCTCCATGAATGCAATCCCTATAAAATATCACATACCATAAAAAAGGCAGAAAACTTATTTTCAAATTAGGACCTTTAATATACCAGTAAATTTTGATGACAGTGCTGCAAAAAGCCAAAATTTCCTGTGCAATAACTTCTTTCACATGTGTCTTACTGAGCTGCTCATGATACAGCTTCAAAAGAATGATGGTAGATCAGATTTAAGCAGCCTGGAATGCTCCTTGACAAAGGCTTCTTTCAGCTGCTGCATCCTGACTGTTTGTAACCACGTTCTGTGCACAAAAAAAGTACCAGGCACTGAAAATATTAATGATGCTGTGCTCTGCTCCTGGGTGTTCAAACAGTCTCAGCATCTGGAGGATGCTGTTTGGTTTTGTTTGGGGATATTTTCTAGGAAAGAAATATCTTTCTGATTTTATTATTGCTGTTTTATACATTTACAGTATTAATTAGTGCATCAGGCTGGCAGGAAAAAAGAACTCAAATACTGGAATGTATTTATAGCTGTAATCAAAAGACATATTAAGGACTATGCATAGCTGCAGATCTGCTTTTGTGCAGCTGTTACAGAATGCCAGAATGATTTGGGTGGGAAGGGGCATTAAAGATCTTTTCATTCCACCCCTGCCATGGCAGGGACAGCTGCCACTGCCCCAGGCTGCTCCAAGCCCCAATGTCCAGCCTGGCCTTGGGCACTGCCAGGGATCCAGGGGCAGCCACAGCTTCTCTGGGCACCCTGGGCCAGGGCCTGCCCACCCTGCCAGGGAACAATTCCTTTCTAATATCTGACCTGAATTTCCCCTCTGTCAGTGTGAATCCATTCCGCCTTGTCCTGTCCCTGCAGTTCCTGATGAATTGTTCCTTTCCATCTTCCTTTAGCCCTTTCTGATACATAGAGGGCTTCTGTCTTCAAACTGTTATCAGTCTAATGCCTTTCTCTGGAAGGTGGAAATTATTGATCTGGGTCACCAGAAGATTTTGATTTTGTGAAATGAGAGTAATCTCATGTAGCTGGAGATGTTCATAAATTAGATGTCAGTGAGGAATGGGTGTCATTGGGCAGACCTTGAGGCTGCCTTTAGAGCTGAGCAGGAGGAACTTTTGTACCATGAATTGTGTGACGTAAGACACTGCAGAATGACATGGATCATGTGGAAGGGGCCCATTTCTCTTCTTTAAAGAGTCCAACTGTAAAGTCTCTGACTTTAAAGCAGTGCAGGAGAGTAGCTGAGCTGTGGCTGTGTGTATCCTAACAGTGAAATTCCAAATGTTGGGTTTGGGGAGCTGATGGAACTTAGTTTTTCTGTTTTACCTGCCTGTGAAAGTTTGTGGGAAGATTAAAATCTCTTGGAGAGTGGAGATTGTTCCTCCAATTAGGAGCAACACTAGATCCATCTGGGCGCCATAGGAGAATGGAAAGAGCACGAGTGGGAAAAAGCAGGAATTTCACAGCAGTAAACGAGCACGAGTGAGGCTGCATTGATCCTCCCAGCAGAATATCAGTCCCTGAAGAGGCTCTTCATCCTATATATAATTCAGGAGAATTATCAGAAGGACTTCTAGCAGGACTTCTTTCTGTTTAATAGGAGTAAATAACAAAGTTATTTACAATTTCCTCCCTCAGAACACTCCCTGAGGTGTTGAGACCTGTCCAGCAATGGTGCAGTGCCTCAGCTACACAGTCCTGCCTTACCCAAGGAGCACAAAGGCACTGAAATTGCAACTCTTTAAATTTTCAGCACCATGATTTGTTTTAGTTAGGGCTCTCCTTTGAGTACTTAAGCCTTGCATATACATTTTTAATTTCAGTTGCTCCGTGTGAATTATGTACCTCCTAAAGATGTAATGTAACAAAGGTTCAGTTTTGTGCATCAGTTACAGATGCACAAAATATAATTACACGTTACCTAGCACTTCCTTTTCCTTTAGAATTACTGAACTTGGAGAAAACAGCATTAGCAGCAATGGAAAGAAATTTTATTAGAAATTATTTAAGTTTCTCTGTGCATGTTTTGTTGTCCTTTCTATTGATTGTAACTTAATTGCTATTAATCACCGATGTTCTAACACTGCATTTTAGCTTGAGATAAACAGAATTTACTTTATCCTTAGATCCAGTCCTGATATTTGTATTCATGAAGTAATAATAAATAAAATGCAGGTGCTTCTCAGGACCAACCCTGATTGGGAGAGGGGTTAGATTTATCCAGATCTGTAAAGTTTAAAAACTCTTCCAAAATTTGCTCTATAATTAACACTGATCATCATCTCTGAAATCAAATATTATCCAGTTGGTATTGCAGAATATTCAGAGAGAACAAATGAGGCCATATCAACTCATCCAGGATATGCAGCGCTTTTCTGTGAACCACCTGTTTTCACTTCCTTTGGGATAGAACAGCACAGCAAATTAAAGATGGACTTGATCCAATGGGTTGACTTTTCAAACAGTCAAACCAACACATGCACTTCAACCAGTGCCATGAAATAAATGATCTGGGTCTGACAAACAAAGCTGGTGATGTAAAATCACTGAATATTCAGTCTGTTTAAAGGGTGCTCTGTGTGGGACAGAATCCAATCCTTCCCCGTCCTGCTTTTGCAATATCTGAATAAAAGTCTTTGTACTTAAAAAAGATTGTTTAGAAAAAACACCTATTTTGCCTGGAGGTGATGCTTGCTGAATAGCAGCAGCAAAACAGGATGGGTAGAGTTGTTTTCTGTAAACAAAGAAGATATGTGAATAATGAGAGATAAATCATAGCATTAAAAAGGCAAAATAGCAAAATGTGAACTTCTGGAAAGTCACCGATTTTATGCATTTATCTTTGAGTTAAGTAACTCCAGAATATTGAGAAAAACTATTCCCAAGCACCCTGATGGGATCTGTTTGAATGAAAACAACGAGTGGTCATCCAAATTTGAGTACTAATTGACTCCAGTGCAACATCCATGTGCTTCCTGACAGGTGAATACAATTCTGAAGAATCAAGACAGTTAAATTCTGAGGGGGAAAAAAAGCCATAGCCATTTCAGACATTGCACTTGCAAAATCAGCAAGTACTTTTGATGTGGTTTGTGCTACAGCAAAATTAAATTTTTTCACCCCTCATGCCACAAGAAAGAAGAAACGAAAATTAAATGAGATTTCTAATATATAAATAATTTATCTGGTCATAATTGCAGGTTGTTCATAGCACTATGAAAATCAGGGATTGGCCAGGTTATGCTTTTGTTTGATTTATACTCCCTGATATTTGAGACATTCAATTCCTAAAGTCAAGAATTCTGACCTGCTCTTCAGAGTAGGACAATGCATTGTTATGAACAATTTAATTTGAATATGTAGAGATCTAAACTTTAGTTTAAATGTAGCCATATGCAGCTTCAAGTAAAATATTTCTTTTTTTCTCCCAGTTCTGGTCAATAATGAATGAGTTTTAGAATTTAAATCAAGACACAGCGGAGTTCTTGTGATATATTATTGATAAACCACACTTATTGTAACAACATTTTCCAAGGGAAAACACATTATTTGTTGGCTCTGTTAATGCAAACTTTAACATAAGTCTATATTAAGCTTATAAAAAAAATTTTCAGTACGTTGGAGGAAGTTTTGTAAGCAGCCTTTTAAATAATTAGATGAAAAAATGCAACTTATTACCTTAATGAATAAAATATTATTCTTTGAGTAGGTCTTCAATTCACTTTCCCATATGGCTCAAGAAAAAGTCCATGATTATAACAATATATTTCAGAATATAACAACCAGAAATATTTAATAGAATTTTTAGGATTTTTTTTCCTTTCCCAATGGTTCATTGAAGCTGCATAGTGGAAATAAGAATTTCTAACTAGAAGAGATAAAGGCATTTCTTGTTCTAGTCTTGCTATTTCTGGTGGTGTTGAAATTCAAAAGTACTTTCAGGACTCCCCCCTTGGTACCTGAACTCCAGCAGGGGTATGTTCCTGTGGGAAATGTATGTTTTTTTTACAAATATACAAACCTAAATATTGTTTGGGAAATACACCTACAGTCCTTCAAGTGCTCTGGTTGACCAAGTTTTAACAAAATTAAATGACTTTGGGAGTAGTTATCACTGCATTAAAGATTTGTGATTTTTAATTTGCCTTGGCTTGGGTGCTGCTGACAACCTGAGCTCTTAACTGAAAGTATCACTTGGAACTGGGAGTTAATATCTTTGAGAGAAAATGAGGAATGAGATGTGAGTATATTAATTGAATATACCTCAGCCTGGGAAGTGCAGTCAAGAGGAAAATTCTAAAAGTAGATGAAAGGGGGTGCACCAAGACACATTTGCTCTCCTTAAACAGTTCGAAAATAGGGAAGACAAGCAGTGGTTTGGATCCAAGTCAGTAAAAAATATATTTTATTATAACAGGTTGTGAGTATTGGCATTCACAGTTCTGATTATGTATAAATTTATGTAAATGAGTAACATGAATAAGTGAAAAAAAAAACCACCAAAACCAACCTGTAAAAATACCTGTACTTGTGGTTGTAGCATTAGGCAGGAAAACTTTGTAGCTGATGGGAAGAGTGAATTTTTTCTTCATTTTTTTCTTTTTTCTTTCCCCCTGCAGATGAATTTTAATTTTCTACCTTTGTGGAAAAACAGCCTTTTAATTTTTTAACATTAAGTTTCATCGCACAACTCATAACATGAGTTTTTCCTGAGTGGGGGCTGATTAGTTTGAGTCTGCCTCAGTACAGAGCTACAGAGAATCTGCAGCCTGAGTGACCTGGGAGCTCCATGGAGGGCTCCAATGCAGAGCTATGATCCCCTTCGGCTTCTTTCAACAGCCAGATTTTCCCTATGGTTTGAATTCTATACCTATATGTAACTAGGAAATGAATATTTAAAAAAAATACACTGGAACTGCTCCATTAGTCCAACAATGTGATGCTGCATAGTCAGGATTGTCCACGGGGTAGGGAAATGCACAGGATGCCACTAACTGGCCTTGGGATTTTTAAACACTGATAGTAATTTAAATGTGCTTGGAAAGAGTTCCCCTGCCTGCTAATTTTGAGTAGGCTTTTATTTTTTTAAGCAGTTATTTATACTGATAGCTGGTTTAATTCCTTGTGGCTGCGTGTGTGAGGAACATTGCTAGCAGGAAGAAGCAGTGCTTCCAGTATTAATCCAAACACTAAATGCTTTTAAATGTCATGTTTTTAAGTTATGAAGCTGTCTTCAAGATATCCACGTTCCTCTGATTTCCATCAGCTGAAGTCACTGGGTGTGTTTCCAGTTAGCTGGAACTGCAGCGGGAGTCGCATTTCCAATCCAAACAGATAAATCTGCCGCCGTTAATATCAAATCATATCTCATTATATTTACAGGGATAATAAGACATGGATGGATGGCTGGTGCACCCTAAGAAGTGTGTTAGCTTTCAGCATGCTTGGCAGTAGTTAAATGGGAATGAACAGCATCAGAAGGGGAATTTTGCACTACTCAGGAAATCTTCTTGACGTGAAGAAAAAGGTTAATTCCAGCCCTGCCTCATTAATCAGATCTGCCTACAGTTAAGGAAGTGTCACCTAAGTGTGTTTTGCTTTCTGCTGTTCGCTGCTGCTGAAGATCCTGACACGCAAAACAGAAGTAATTGGATTTGTGCTGGAAGGCAAAGGCGAGGCAATGAGTTGGAATGTGCTGTGTGAGTGACCTTTGTGGGGACTGCCCTGGGCACGTCCATGTGGTGGCTGTCACCACCGACGGTGGCTGCAGACTCAAGGTTGTTTCTCCAGTCACACACATGAGTTGCTTTGTGGATCATGCACACAATCTCTGCATCATGGCAGGGAGCAGGAGCCTGGAATTTGGGGATTCTCCAGGGCCACCTCTGGCCTCTCTCTGCTGGTCACTGCTGCTGTGTCCAAACTAAAATCCAGCTCTTAATGGGCTGTCCCAAGACTGAGATTAGGATTTCCCAGGTGAGGGAGTGAACCACGCTCTGGCCACTGCTTTGGCTGCGTTCCGGGAGTGTCCTGTAACTCCCCAAGGAAAAGCTGTCCGAGGAATTGCCTTCCCTGGGAGACAGTCCTGGGGCAGCCCAGAGAGCATCTCACTGTTATTGTATTGTCACGCAACGAGCCCTGAGCAAAGCACACACAGACCTCTACACCGAGGGTTTGGTGAGCTCTGCTGTGACAACAGGATAGGAAAACGCATTCAAATCCAAGCATGAAGCCCCAAATAAAGCAGAAGAGGATCATCATAACCTTAAGTAAGGTCTGTGAACATAAACACTGCAATTCCTCTTTAGCTACTGCCTACTGGTCACTGAAATCCCCATGAGTCCCTGGGCTTGGACTAACCCTTGTCAGGTCCTTTGTTACTATTCTTGAAAAAAAAAAATTGTCTTTCTGATCTTTCACTAGAGAAATTTAGATGTTTTATGTAAAATCCTTACAAGGCCATTGATTTTTTTCCATAGAAACTGGAAATAATGTTGTATAAACATATGAAATTCAAAAGTCAAAAGGGGAGTGGCAAATTCCAGGAAACTTGTATGCTAAAGAAATGTAGAACATTGGTGGTATAAGGAGTTCTGATGAAAATCAAAAAGAAAAGAAGAAAACAGCTGCAGTCTGTGTCCTTTCCATTTTGCAGTAACTAAAATGGGTGAGGATTAAATGACAATTAGGGCAGGAAGTGCTTGTCTGCTGTCAATTGAAAAAAAAAAAAATAGAATGAAGGGTCACTAATGTGTATGACCAAAACTTTTGGCAGTGGTTTATGTTCAAACATTTAGTGCCATGTTCTGAGCTCACTGGAAATGTGTCTCTAAAAGAGATCTCAATCCTCTAAAATATGTGTGTCGTGCCTGGTGTAGGAAGTTTGTGTTTACATCCAGTTTCTTCAGAAATCCAAAGAAACATTTGTAGCATGGAATTCCTAATGGGTTCTCGCAGCTCATGAGAAGAACAGCAATGTTTAACTGAATTTCATCACTGATACCATTATTTTTGGCAAAATACATAAATAGTGATTCCTAAAGACAACACCTTCTCTTGCTTTTCCTGGCTTCTCTTCCTTGAGAATCAAACATTGTCAAAGAACAGGAATATTCTCCTGCTGTAGATGTGGTTTGGCTAAATCCCAGTGGGATAAGGCAGCTTTTGAGCAAATAGAGGAAGAATGAGACAGAAATTATTATGTACTGCTAAAAGCAATGCCTAGTGGTTTGGATTAACAAAAGTTAGGGCTGTTAATAGCCAAGGGAACAACTAATTTAGGTTTTGAAAAGATGATAAACCAGAGGAAAGTTACTTGAAAGCAAACAAACAAATCTGGTAAGAGAATATTTAAGAAGTATTTTAAACTGCTTATCAGTCAGCTATGCAGAATAGATGTCTAATCTCTCCCACTGCCATGGCTAAAGATTTAGAGGATTTTGCGCAAACCTTTTCTGAGTTTTTAAAGACATCTAATTTAGTGAATGGCAAGAGATTTATGGCAGGAAAAAACAAAATAATTTCAGCCAAGTTTCCCAAATCAGGGTTATTGGTTGATAGACATCAGGACAGGACTGTTGGAACAGATCTTGCTTGTCCCCTTCACCCCAATCCCTTCATTCAAGGCCTCAGGACATTCAACAGAGACAAACTTGCATGTGGGATAGAATTACAGAATGGTTTGGGTTGGGAGGGACCTTAAAGCTCATCTTGTTCCAGCCCCTGCCATGGGCAGGGACATCTTCCACTACCCCAGGCTGCCCAGAGCTCCATCCAGCCTGGCCTTGGACACTGCCAGGGATCCAGGGGCAGTCACAGCAAAGAAAATTCAAGTTGGACACAGAAAAAAACCTTGTCACCATGAGAGCTGCTCAGAGCAGGACCCAGACAGCTCTGGCAAATCTCAATCCACAGAGATGGAGATTCCAAACCTTGTCTGGACAAGGCCCTGGATTCCATGATCCTGCTTTGATCATCCCGCTCTCTGCTTTGAGTGGGAGCTTGCACTGGGCGATTTCTGGAGCTTTTTTCCAGCATAAATCTTCCTCTGGTTCTAAGTGAGCAAACGCATTGACTCCGTGGGCTTCGATTTCCAAAGGGGTCTCAGTGTTTAGAGGCTGCGGAGGGCTGGTTTGATCCCCTCTCTCTCAGCAGACACACAACCAAGTTTATGGCAAATCTCCTCATTTCAATTAGGAGTTGCATCTATCCCAGCATGGTTGACGCCGTTAAGTCTGATTAGTGTAATTTTATTGGGCAGTTTTAAGAGACTATGGCAAATGAGATTTTTTTCAAATGCCCTCTGGAAATCTCACATTTATTTCCATCATGGTGCAGGTTATAAAAAGCGACAGGTAGTGAAAACAAATAAGCCTTGCACTTATTTTTCAGTGCATCAGCTTATTCAGGCTAATGAACTCTTGAGGTTTATTTGTAAGATAGTTTTATTATCATTGCCCACCTTTTTGAAATCTACATGAGCTTGTATCCAGGACTGCTTTTTCTCTTCCCTATGACTTTAAAAAGTTTTTTGAAATGGGCTTCTAAGGAACATTCGCGAAACAAGTAACAAATACTTGATTGTTTTTTAAATTGTGCCATTGTTAGTATGCTTTGCTATAACAGAACTCCAGGCAACCACAGTAATGTCTCTTGCTACTGCCTTTTTTGGGTATTTTGTTTTGTTTTTTTTACATTGTCAGTCTTAAAATGTGGAACCAGTAGACCAGTAAGTGCAGTGTAGGTGCAATGGATCCTCACTCGAGTTATTCCACAATAATAGAGAAATATTCCTCTTTTTTTGGTCACAGCTTGCATTTCTCATTAATATTCTACTACTGTACCTGTAAATTATTCCAGTTCAGTGTTCAAATGCCAGTATTTCTTGTAGTTAATTTTGAATAATTATATATAACTTAAATAACTTGGGGTGTAAAAAGGAGACTTCTATCCATAAATCAGATGCAGACACAATAGCCTAACAATACCATTGGTAAATTCTGACTTTCTTCAGTCAATGTGCAGTGCTTACATTGCTGTTCAGGAGTGTAACCATTTCTGTTGATATTGCACAAAATATAATATTTGTTTTCTGTCTCCACAATCTGAAGATGATCCTTCTCTTGCTGTGTCTGCATATTTTAGACACAGATTTTCCAAGAAAAGCAGAATAATACAGTTGCAAGAAAAGATCATTTGCTTAGAGCATTAAATAAATTTTAAAAAATGTGCCGAACAATATTCAAGTTCAGGACTTGTGACTAGAATTGAACTTAACTTACATTATTGTGATCTCTATCAAAATAAATATTTAATAAGCAAAGCTAAGTCAAGCATTTCTAAATATATCTTTGGGCTTTTTATTTCCTCTGGGAAAAGAGAAAAGAGTTTGGCAAGAGTTCTCAAATGGGTAACTAAGCAGTGTCTTATTTTTTTGCCAAAGGCACCCCAAGGGTCTTGGGCAAAATGATTGAACCAAATCCTGGGGGAGTAGAAGGACAGGTCAGTTCTTCGGCCCTGCTCGAAGTGGGAGCTTTCCTTAGTGACTGGGGAAAAAAGTGAACAGTGATAAAAACATTTTTGCTGGTTTTTTAAAGATTTGACACTTGATGGAATCCACAGAGTGTATGTGAATCTCAAATTGCACTGGGGCAGAGGGGGAAGGAGAAAAGACGAAATGTTTTAGGGGTTTGAAACATTTACTTTTTACCTTTTTTTAAGTAAAGGGAAATCCCTAAAATTTTACTATTACATTTGAAGTTCAATTCCATTATAACGATGAGTGTGGAGATGAATTTATAATTTTTTAATTCATAGAAATGATGGCAGTAGAAGGGGTCTCAACTCCTTTGTCTTGGATGATGGCACTTGTGCATGAGGTCGTTGCCCGCTGGCATCATCTATGATCATAAGTAGATTCTTTAGAGAAACTTTAGAAAGTTCACAACAAAAAAATCTTTAAAAAACACTGTTCTGTATAGTAAAATGATTTCTACTTCTTTCCTGTGGGTTTTTAATCTAGAGGATGGGCAGTATTTACAGATCAGCGGTAATAGGGAGCATTTTTGTGAGTCTTTTGAATGATGGTGGAGGACAAATAGTTGTGAAATACTTTCATGTGTGAAGAACTGTTTAATTTGGGTTTGAAGTTCTGCCTGTGTGGCAGGAATACTCTGAGACATCCTGTGGAAGCAGATCTGTTCAAACACTGGCAAATCAGGACAACATGGAATGTAACTGCTATTTCTTGGCAGGATACACCTTCATTTTCTATTGTTCCTTCCCTGATAGTAATAAACAGAGGGAAAAAACCCTTTAGGACTGACAAGACCGCATGGAAATTAGGATTAATATAGTTGATTTACATAATGTTAACATTTTAAAGCAAATGTGGGCTGTGTGTTCTCTGCTAGAAAGCAGCCAAAAATAGAGGCCTTCCTATTGTACCCTTCCACATTAATTATGTGGCTACTCTGACATGAATTGCTTTCCCCAGTACTTAACATGTCAAGGAGTATTTATGTCTGAAATCCCTTACTGTGGCTTTGCAGTTGAAAAGTCTCTATTAAAATTAAAAATAAAATAAAAAACAATAAAAAACCCAACAAAAAACCAAAGAAAAGAAGCAGTATTATTAATTAAATTTTATTTGGGATCTTTATTGTGCTGTTCACACCCCTCTTTATTCTTTCAGTGTAGATTCTTATAATGTAGACTTAGAAGAAAAGAGAAATTTGGAGTAGTTTGGATGTAAAAGGAGCTTTTCTTGGCCATTCTGTGTTCTCTGGCACTGCTCTGCTCCTCCTCTCTTTCCTTTGGACTGACTTGCCCTTGGAGGAGGTGTTTGCTCCTTGGCCACAGAGATGATCAGGGATCCACCAGGGCTGCAGCAGTTGTCTCTTCCACATTTAGCCCCAAATTCATCTCCACTGTTTCCCTAAAGGCTCTTCCACTGGCACAACAAAAATGGAGAACTTCAAGGTTAAAAGAAGGAGGAAGTCTTTTGGTTTAAATTTTAATATTCATCTAAGAGAAGAACTAATGACACTGAAGACATATATAATGCAGGGAGAAATTGGAAAAGCTTCCTTGCACGTGTCCATTAATGCTCTGCTTTATGACTGCGGAAGAAATTTGTCACAGAAACAGAGACAGAAACCTTCACCAGCCTTTTATCCTTGTTTCAAAGGATCCTCATCTCAATAAAGGATAATCTAGGGTAATTTTTATATGGTGAATCAACATGTTTTACAAATGAATGATCTTAGAATTATTCCAAATATTACAGAACTAATATTCCCTGGTTTATTTTTTTATTTTTTTATTTTTTAAACATATCTATTCAGAGTTGTCCAATCAATTTATTTGGGTGTTTTAAAAAATCATTTGTGTTGGATTTATGTAGACTCCTGAGCAAGTGAGGACACAAGCCAAGAATCTTTGCAGGAACAGCAATTTTAGATAAAAACTGAGAATGGAAGTGGAATATGAATTTTAACTTGTAGCAAGCAGAGAGGGAAATTAGATATCCTCAGCAGAAACAAGATTCTAATTGATTTAGAGACAGAAATGTAATATGAACAAATGCTTAATCAAATTAGCTCACATTTGTAACTTCAGAAATGAAATAATAAAAAGGATTCTTTGAATAACACTGGTTTAAGGACCACAAATTTGCTGCAGAAAGAAGGCAGATTTGGAGACAATAAATTAGAGAATACTGTGATCTAATCAGGTATTCTGCAAGTGTGGGGAAATTTGTCACCTAAACTTCCTTTAAAAGGAATTCACTTGTACATACCTACAATAAGGCAGCAGGGAACAGTAAGGAAAAATATAAATAGACTTGTTTGCCTTTCCTGAAGGTAATTTAAGGATTATTTTTTTTATCATTCACACTTATAAGTGATGGAACGACTGATTTGAGTTGGCTCAAATCAGAACCAGGAAGGTGACCTGTACAGGGCTTTTCAATTATGCTTTTAATTTGGACTTGAAGCCAAGCGTCACAGGATTTTAGCTGGGGGGTTGCCCTGTCTGAAAATAAAAGCAGTTTGATCATGAACAGAGCTAAAGAGGTCACTGTACTTAAATGATCTCAGCTCTCTCCTGTTGGTTACATCATTTTCCCAATCAATTTAATAAAGACAGAAGTGGATTCTATTTAGCTAATCACAACCAAATATTCCTACAATATCTGCTTTATTATAACATTAGAAACCAGTTACTAAATTCAAATGACAGTCTTTTTTTCTTTTTTTCATTTATCTCTTGGATTTATAGTTTTTGCATTGCTAACTGCGTGCATTAAAATGAAATTAAAAGTCTTCTTCTGGCCCCAGGTGAGGCCAAGCAATCAGTTTATTGTCAGTGGTGACTTAGTTATTATTTTATTAATATTATGAAATTTGTCTAATTTTCAAATTTGCTGCAGAATTGAGCATCATCTAAATAATTTATTCATCTGAAGGCACAGAAAACTCCTTCTGTCCAAGCTCACAACGTCTAAATTCTTGCTGGTGGTGGCAGAGAATAGAAAGAAAGAAACAATTTTGTGTCTTTTTCAGGCTACTTGTTCTATTGCTTTGTATCTTACAAGTTAGAATGGAAAGCAAAGTACTTCTGCAACCCTATTTTTTGTATCTAGAATCTATAGAATCTAATTGCCTCCATATATGTTCATGATGATTATTATTGCTTTTATAAATATAGATCAGTATATAAGGTGACAGATTCCCTTGGAGTACATTAAGTTTATAACATTTCACTTTGTCATTACAATAACTGTCAAAATAATAGCTTCACATTTCTGTTCTGTTCTCATTACCACCTTCAGTGAGAGCTGGAATTTTAAAGCCTCATATATTCAAAGAATTAGGGGAATACACTATACACTGTGACCTTTTCAATATTCCATAAACTCATTGCTGGAAATTTTACTTATCTTCCTTGTTTACTGCTCTTCTCTTTCCCTTATTGTTAATTGTGTGGGGAAGAGTTGAGATGGGTGACCTTTCCAGAGTTTTGTGTTTCCATTGGCCAAAAGATACATCAAACTTGCACAGCACTGTGCACTTAACAGCACAGTTGTAGTGTTCTCTTTTCTTTAAACAGGTGATTGCAGTTCTGTGAAAATGAAGGGCATGCACAGAACGGCATTTTGTTTCAAAAACCTTCCCATTGCTGATAAAAAGAAGAATATCTGTAATACATCATTTTCAGAAGGTCCAACTTCCTGCATCAGAGGTATTTATGGACATTTCTGACACTTAAATTGGGAGATTTTCAACACCAAACCTCTTTTGAATTCATGTGTATTTTGCTGCCAGGATAACACTTACATTTACAAGTACTTGTGGTACTGTCTCTCTTTTTGTTTTGATATTGAAATGAGAATGGAGAACCATCCTCAGTACTGAGAGCAGCAGGGTGATATTTTCCATCCCAGTATTCCTTCAGGGTTAGTGACTTGGAAGCATTCTGTAAATGCCAAAGGTCTGTTAGCCTTAAACTTGGGAAAGAATTGCATTTAATCTGCTTGTTCTTCCTCTGCTGTGCACACTGACGGTCCTAAATATGTTGAACCTCAGCCCAGACTGATGGGGGTTGTTTTGTTCTTTTATTTTATTTTTCCAGTGTTAAAAGGAGTGGGAAGTGTATAGAGGGGAAAAAAAACCTTTCAGAAAAGGGGTGAAAGGAGGACTTGAACTGTCTGCATATCTTGAAAAGGAGCAGGGAGAGTTTAAGCCTTCACGAAGGATGGCAAACAAAGCACTTCCCTGAACCACCCCCCAGCAACCCTGAGTGGTGACAGTGGCTATTGCAAATGCAATAAAACTGGGGAAAATAAATCATAGATTTATGATTGATTATTGCACTCACAGGACCCCACTTGCAGCACCACCGACACCTCTGGTGCCTTCAGCAAAAGAAGGGCATGGAATGTTGGAGTGAGTCCAGAGGAGACCACAGAGTTGATAAGGGACTGGAGCTCTCTTCCAGTAGAAGGTGTCCCTGTCCATGGCAGGGGGGGCACTGGAGAAGCATTAAGGTCCCTTCCAGTCCAAACCATTCTGGGATTCTGTGGTGATTCCATGGAGCCAGGCTGGGAGAGCTGGGGCTGCTCAGCCTGGAGAGGAGAAGGTTGTGTGGGGACCTCACAGCTCCTGCCAGGGGCTGCAGGGGACCAGAGAGGGACAATTCCTCAGGAGCTGCAGGGCCAGGAGGCAGGGAATGGCTTGCCAGTGCCCGAGGGCAGGGCTGGATGGGATCTTGGCAATTAGGAATTGTTCCCTGGCAGGGTGGGCAGGCCCTGGCCCAGGGTGCCCAGAGAAGCTGTGGCTGCCCCTGGATCCCTGGCAGTGCCCAAGGCCAGGCTGGACATTGGGGCTTGGAGCAGCCTGGGGCAGTGGGAGGTGTCACAAACAGAGACATGGAATCAGGAATTTTAAATTCCACGTCCCATATTGTGAGAAGCTTACCACAATATTTGTCTGGTGCATTTGGTGCAGCAGCAAGGGAGCTACTGATAAAAAAGGTAAAGATAAGCTAAGTCTGACTCAGAGATAAGCTGCCTTTTCCCTAATGGCTGGGAATACTCCCAGGTTTGATGGAATTAGTGGCACACATTGCTACTGTGCTCAGTTGCTGAAAGAAAGGATGCTGGTGAGCAAGCATGCTGTGAATTCTGGTTTTTCCCAAGAATTCTTTAGTTATTGTCTTTGCCAACTAAATTGTAGCATTTTTACGTCGTTTGTACATGATTCAATAGATTCATAACAATTCAAAAGATTTTTTTTTTTTAAGGAATAAACTCAGATAACAGGAAAAATGTTTTCCAGCCATAGAGTATAGCAAGGAGGAATTAAAGGACTGAGCAGGTTTGCTCCTTACAGCATTTTCTTCTTCAATTCTGGTGAGATACAGCAGTGGCAGTGCCCACAGCATTCCTGGAGCTGCAATCGAGGCAGGTGCCATGTGAGATGCCACCCATCCACCCAGGCTGAGCTTCCAGGCTGTTCCAGACATTCCTTACCCATTCCCCACGCAGCCCCTGCAGCCCCAGTGTGTGCAAAGACAGCAAAAGGACATTTAGATGGGAAGGTGTTGTGGGAATGCATGGAGAGGAGAGATTCCCATCTATTCCCAATGATGAAAATTGTGTTTGAACTTAGGAAAGCCTTTCTTTAGAGCCAGACTCCAGCAGCTCCTTTTGTTAGAATTTGGCTACATTCATTTCCAAGAACCACCTGAGATACACAGTGTACTACAAAACTTATACAGGTTCCCTTCTCTAATACTGATTTTAAAGACTATAATTTAATGCATCTTCTTTGTGATATTTTGAGGGCTTAATTGCTAAGTCATGGTAATGCTTATCAGAAAGCACTGAAAAGCTTTAATTACTTTGTACTTTGGTTAGTTATGAATGCATGCAAAATTTAACTATTTCCCCAGAAGCAAATAAAGTCCACATTTATTATGTTACATAAAAGTTACGGAATGATTTAGAATAATTAAGCTAAAGGCTGTCTTGCTTGGAATTTAGCTCATCTAAATGATGCATAAAATTAATCTCAGAAAAAATATTTCATATTAAACTGCTCCATGAGAAAGAAGCATTAGGATCTTCTCAGAAGGATTTTTTTAAAATAGGAAATGTATCTTATGGCAGTAAGATACAGGTATATTATCTAAAGCAGCAGTGTTGCAGTGGGGCCTTAATTTCTCAAATTAATCTAATCAAAGAAAATCATCACCAAAAAGAACGAGACATTCAGAAGTGTAGAAGAAGACAGAATTTAAAGCAGAAGAAGGGAGTGTCATGGAAATATTAGGCAATTTGAGTAGAAATTTGGGAAAGTGGAGAAGGATGTAGGTAATAAGAAAAGATAAGAGCAAAAATGAAAACAAGTTCTCAAAATTAGGTTTGTTATATTTATAATCAAGTCTTGCTATTGCAACCCTCTTTAATATCTCTTTCCTGTTCAAAGCAGCTTAAGCTCCCTCTGACCACTGTTAGTTATGTACCACTACTGTCAGAGGATCAAATACTGCCAACTATTTTCCAAGAGAATTTAGTGATAATTAACACTGAGAATTGCCAACTTTCCTGTATCCTACCATCACAGATTTTGAAGACGTGGGAGAAATCCTGCACTTTTTATTTAAAGCTTAAATGGCAAGTGGCCAAGTCTGAAAATTTGCTCCATCAGGTGGTATGAAAATTAATTTCAGAAAGTGCAGAGAATTTCATGGAGGAAATCTTTAGTTGCTCAGTGTGTTCTCTTACTTGATGTAAACAATGCTGTGTGACAAACAAGGAAATATTGGTGTACTCAGTCATTCTGATTTTATCTAAGCTTTATTACTATTGCCAAAAGGCAATATTAAATGATAACATTATTTAGTTAATGAAAGCTCCACAAAGAAACTGCAATTCTCTGTCATAACATCAATATATTGGCAGTGAAGAAACCTCTTCTTTCTCAGTTGGGTGTCAGTAATTAATATCTTGCTGTCTAATTAGCTTCTTTCCTTCTCATTGCAATGTTGATTTCTGAAACAAATGTCCATGTTGCCAGCATGTGCTGTTTTCCAGCAGAACACAACATCTGTCTGCCCACCAATTAATAGGATAGAGGGAGAAACTCTGCTGAGTTTATTATGAAGACCAGAAACTCTGTGAGAGATGTTGGTTTATCATTGTCTTCCACATGCAAAGAGATCAAGGTTGCCCTCTCTGAAATTTATTTGGGTGTCAGCAGAACAATGGCTTATTTTAATATGTTTTAAAAATTTTTAATAATGTTAAGTTTCTCTTTTCTAGGAAACTTTGAAGTAAAAATATTCTCATCTGAGAAATTGAGCTGTATCTACTATCAAAGGAAAAATATAAGGAATATATAAGTTTTAGAAGACTTTTTTCTTATGGGGCAGATGCAACGCCAAACCATCTTCCAAAAGGTTGGGATACATTTGAGCAAAGGGAATATGGAGTTCATGTAAGCACTGCAGTTCCTTAGACATTTCTGTCATTATTGAAGTGTCTCCTCTTGCCCTTTGCTTGTCCCAGGCCTCTGGGCAGCAGAAGGACACCTGTGTCTCGGGACCCTCTGTATCTCGAGAGACACCACTGTCCCTGTGCTCCTCCCTCCTCAACCCTTGCAGGAGAGGAGAGATGAGCAGGGCAGCACCAGCTCCTGGTATGTGCCAATCAGCTTTACCAGCTTTCCATCTGTTTTTTCCCCTTTTTGACACAAATATCCCAAATAGCAGCACCTGGAAGGTGACAAGCTAATCCATGGAAGTTATTCCCAGCTGCCATGAATGCAGGGACAAGTGTAATATCTGCCTCTAGAGGTTCCTGGGGGTTGTGAGGACTGCTCACCTCAGGATTGGGGAAATGGTAACAATGCTGGGAAACCTCTTTTATGAATGGAAGTAAACAACAGGCCCCTTAAAAACCCTGAAATCACTTGTTTCACTGATGCCAAGATCATTCTATATGGTAAAATCCTGTCCTACATTAGGTCCTGTCCAGGGTAAGGCAGCAATGGAAACCTTCAGTTTGACCTGAACATGAAGGGTTGGTCTGTAAGAATCATGGAATGGTTTGGGTTGGGAGGGACCTTAAAGCCATCGAGTGCCACCCCTGCCATGGCAGGGACAGCTCCCGCTGTGCCAGGCTGCTTCAAGCCCCAATGTCCAGCCTGGCCTTGGGCACTGCCAGGGATCCAGGGGCAGCCACAGCTTCTCTGGGCACCCTGGGCCAGGGCCTGCCCACCCTCCCAGGGAGGAATTCCTAATTCCCAATATTCTATCTAACCCTATTTTCTCTCAGTGGGAAGCCATTCCCTGGGTCCTGGCACTCTAGGCCCTCAGAAATCATCTCTCAAAGAAAGTTTCACTTTCAAGCCTGAGGATCTTGGATGACCCTTCCAGTGCTTCTGAGGATAATGTGCAGGACACAAAAGTACAGTGTACTCGAAGTTATTAAAGCCCTCTTTTTTTTTCTTTTTTTTTTTTTTTTTCAGGAAAATTGCCTGGATCTCCAAATGCTGTTGTAAATATCACTTTACATAAGCACATTAATGATCAAATATTAGATTACCCTTTTGTGATATTTTCTCAGCTTTAATTTTTATTTAATTGAAACTATTAGTAGGCCTGTAACATTTAGAAGAATGGCTGCTGTAAGGTCAGGTGCTGTTTATCCAAAGGTACATATTTGTCCAGCAAGCTAATATTTTTAAGACATTGTAATATTAGTCACCCTATATACATTTTCTCAGAGATTTTGCTGGGGTGGGGCTGTAAGCTTTTAAAAAAATATTGCAAAGAATTATTGCAAAGAGTTTTTTAATAATGGAATTTGCAGGGCCATAATGTTGGCTGATATAATTTTGTCAGCTTTCCAGCTGAAAGACAAGTTTGAGTAACATTTAATATAAAGTTAGTACATTATTTTTGTAAATACTTTGTGCCTCAGTCTTCCTTTCCTCATCAAATATGCAGCTCTTATGTAGCTACTGACTGTCTTTGCTTGCTTTTCTGAATATACATTTTCTGTTAGAGTGCTCCATTAATTTCAAGATGTTTAAAGCAGTCATTCTAAAAAGTATCAGGTTTAATGCTGTAGAGTATAGTGCTGTTAAACCATTTTGTTCCAGTCCTTTACATGTAAGAAAAAATATATGTGAAGCGTATTTTGAATTGTTCATCTTGAAATTTTCTACAGATTATAGACTTTACAAGTGTCTTTTTTTTTGTCTTTTTTTTTTTCTTTTTTTTTGACAATGAATATAGGATTCAGCACTCTTTGTTTTATGAAGTAGATAACCATCCTTAATTTGGAAAGTCTGCCAGATCAGAAGAATTAATCAGAAGTCCTGCTGCTTCTCCAACCATTTATATGAAGCTCCTTGTTGAGGTCCTACAGGATGACTCTTCTTCTGCCACACTGAAACACTGTGAACAATATTTTTTTTCAGAAATACTTTTTTACTAATATATCATCGCTGAAAAAGGATTTATTAGGTTATTTTGACTTTATCCTGACATTAAAGGATTATTCTCTGAAATTTATCATCCAGTATAGCCCATTAATCTTGTCATTTTTCTAACATTTTTTTCCTTTTTAATGTCAGATCTTTCAAATCCTGTTTATTTTCCTGTTGCTCATAAACCATTTTCCTCAGAGGTTTACAGACAGTACATTAGATGCAATCAGGAGGGAAACTATTCCTTATGGATGAGTGTAGTATGGTTCATGTAAATCTGAAAGAGGCTCTCAGGATTCCTTCCATTGTTGGTAAGAAGTGAATGGGAATTCTAGATTCCCTTTTTCACCTAGGGCAGGAATGGCTTTATGCTGATATAGACATATTTATAACTTTCACTGCTGGCATTATAGTGGAAAAATGCTGTTATTTCCAAAAAGCAACAGACTTGGGAAACAATATAAATTCAGTTAAAACATATAGAATTGATTAGACATTAAAAAGTCCCTACAAAACCCCTTTTAATTTCATTTTTACCTTTTCAATTATTCAGGAAATCTTGTAGACACGACTTTGCTGGAGCTCCATGAGCTGTAACTTGTCTGCTTTTCGTGCCTCCTCCTTGAGGGATATTTTGCTCTGAGATTCCAAATGATAAATGTAGCTTTTAGGAGGACTGTCTTACATCTATTTTTTTATTAATTTAAATAATTTCTAGCATAAGAAGATTGGTCTCTTGAGTAAAGTCTTCCTATTTCCAGAACTAGGTATTTCTACTTCCTGCTGAAATGAGTCATTGCCTTTGCTTTTAAGCCTGTACCAATAATTTGAGAATAATCAGCTCCTACAGGCACATACTTGAAATATCATAACAATGTTTCCTCTGCCTCTCAATTCATTTATGCAAAATGAGAAAGAAGGTTTTTTTCTTCTTTATTCTGTCTGCTAGATTACTTATCCCAAGATAAGTGATTAAAGTCTGGGAAAAACATGGAAATGACCATTCATTTATCTTATTTGTAATGCTCCTCTAAAACAATTAATTTCTCTTTTTAGTTGGAGTGCTTTGAATTGAAGTAGCTGCTGAGATTTATGTGGACCTTTGATGTTGTGATCAGAATTCTTTTCTGAAGGCTGATTTTCATGATTATAAAATTTTCTGGATTGTGTTCCTCCTTGTAAATCCAGAAAAATCTTGAACTACAAGATGTGCCTTTATGTTGAATTGCACTTGTTATGTTGTAAGTAATTATTGAAGATATGTGTGTTCATGGTGTTGAAATTGAAGAAAATTGGCCAGAAAATGTGGTGGTTGTTTTCTGGTTTTTTCCCCCAAAGTGGCAGTTTTAAATTTCTTTTTATCTACAAGAGAAACGGATAAACAGCAATAATGAGCAATTTTCATGATACATCATCTAGAATATCATGGATGCAGTCAGGTTAATTAAGAGTAAGATGAAACCAAGACAAAGTGTGTTTTGGGGTTTGGGGAGTGCAGGAGAGAGCTAGGGAAATTCAGGACCTTTAATTGACATCCTAAACAAGAAATCACTAAACACTGGGCTCAAAATTCTTTCATCTGACACTGCAGACCCTGGTGGATTGATGGAGGCTCTTGTATTCACTTAAAGGTCTTCTCAGGCGGTCACAAAAGCTGGGACCTACTGAAAGTTATTTTCTACTGATTTTTTGAAAGCCTCTGGGTTTTTTTAGCTCAGTTAACACTGCAGCCAGCAGTTGTTTGGGTTTAGGGGCTTTTCCCCCTTCAATCTGTAGTGCTTCTGATATAATTAGAAGCAAAACAGAAGTATGTAGATACACGTGAGGTATGTATCACTTACAGGTGATTTTTTTAGCTTTAACAAACCAGTTCCACGTCTGTATTCTCATGTGTGCTGCCCCAGCCCTCAGCACACTGGGCTGTGCCTCTGACCCTTCTGATTTATGGAAGTCTGAACTTCATTTTCTGTGCTCCGCAGCCTCTGTGGCTCAGCCAGCCCCGTGGGAGTGAGGAGATGCAGGAAGAGGCAGCGCGAAGGGGTTGTGATAAATGATTGTTCAGGCACGTGCGTGCTTGGTTGAGAGAAAACGAGAGTGGCTGATATTCTAACTTGCTTTAGATCTGCTTAATTACCTGAGAAATGAAGGGTGGCAACTGTGATGGGAATTTTCTAAAAAGTGAGATCCGAGGATCTGTGAATCTCTAAATGTGATATTTATACTAGGCAAATTAATAAAAGAATAGAAATAGTGGACACATGGCTAGGTACCTTGGAAAAAACAGTGTAATCTGTAAAGAAAGTTTCTTCCATGTTTTCTGAAGAGAAATGCATCCAAAATTTTAATGCAAAGTGTGTTAATACTTGTAATAGCTTTACCTTTACTAATAAACCCAATCATTTTAAATGTTTTGAAGTTGGTTATTAATTGCCACATAAGCAACACAGAAATTGCCAGGTACCAATTTGTTGAGTGTTGTTTTGATGCAAGGAGTGGAATATGGGAGGATTCCAGCTGTTTGCACTGCTTTTTATTGATGATTTCAGTAATTTCCCAGCATTAATTGTCATTTATATAATTTGGAAATTTTTAGGAACTTGCAGCATTATATCTGTAGATAAAAGTAACACCCAGTTGTGTAAGTCACCTTTTCAGGGGCAGATTTGGAGCCAGTTATTCCCTACAAACATGGTGTACTTGTAACATGCTCCTTAATCATTACTGACATGAAAGAAATTAGAATACGAATTTGTATATTGGACTTGTCAACTAGGGGGAAAACAAGGACTGGTATTACCCAGAGAGAGATGCCAAAATAACAGTGATTTCCCTAATCTGTAGTGTACTGGTTCACTTTTTCACCAGTTCCTATGCTCTGAGGTTTCTGTTCTGCTAACAAGGTAAATTAATGTAATCCCCATGAAAGCTAAAGACAGAGCCAAACTGGACATGGTTTTGCTAAATCTGCTTTTTTTGACTAGTCTTGGTGTCTTTCTGTGGAGAGCAATGGGATTGCTCCTAATTTATAAAAGCAATGGTGAGAAGGTCAGATGGAGTTACAACGGAAAGAGTGTGTTCCACTTTTCACTGAATCCCAGGATTTTTCAGTTTGGAAAATCCCTGCCAGCCCACGGAGCCCAAGCTGTGCCAGTGCCCACCTTGTCCCCAGCGCAGAGCCCTGAGTGCCACGGCCAGGCCTTCCTTGGGCACCTGCAGGGCTGGCACTGCAAACCTCCCTGGGCAGCCCTGCCAAGGCCTGAGCGCCCTTTCCATGGAGAAATTCCTGCTGCTGTCCACCCTGAGCCTCCCCTGGCCCAGCCTGAGGCCGTTCCCTCTCCTCCTGTCCCTGTTCCCTGGAGCACAGCCCGACCCCCCCGGCTGTCCCCTCCTGGCAGGAGCTGTGCAGAGCCACAAGGTTCCCCTGAGCCTCCTTTGCTCCAGGCTGAGCCCTTTCCCAGCTCCCTCAGCCGCTCCTGGGGCTCAGCCCTGCCCAGCTCCGCTCCCTGCCCTCCACACCTCCAGCCCCTCCGTGACCCTCTGGCCATGGGGGCCAGAGCTGGACACAGCTCTCGAGGGGCTCAGCAGGGCCAGCACAGGGGGACAATCACTGCCCTAATCATGATGGCATTGGCCAATCTGGATGCCATTGGTTTTGTTTAATTGTTTATTATTAATGTGGTTTTCTTATGTAATGCGTTATGCGTCAGTTTATTATTTAATGTATTATGAAAAGGAACACATTCATTTTCCTTTAAAAGGGTCTGTGGCTGAGAAGCAGGGAAGAATGCAACCTTTTCCCTTCACAGGAAGTACATCCTTCATTTTCACCTTCCAGTCATGTCAAAAGGTCTTATTTTCTCACAAGTTGTTAGAATATTTAGGGAAATGGATTCACCTTGCAGATATCTGTGCTTTTAGCAAAACCATGTGCCGTTTGTGCTGGGTCTGTTCCGTGGCTTTGCACAAGGTGAATTCTGGGGTGAACTGGGGAGAGATCTCATTCCACATCAGCTGCTTGGCAGTAACTCCCTGTTTTTCCCTGCAGTCAGTGCTGAGTAATTTATGACAGTTTATCCCCCTGGCAAGAGCAGGATGTCTCACCTCAGGTATTTGCATTGCTCTCATGTCCCAGGAAGGTGTTTTCAGGTTTGGGACATGTGGGGCTCCTGAGGGAGATCGAGAGCATCCTCTGGCTGCTGCTTCTTGACCCTTTAAATCAGTTCTGCTTCCAGGTACATTGATGTTTATCCATTGATTCACCCCTAGCTTCCTGCTGCACTACACAAAACTCCTTCTGGAGTTCTTACAGGTAGTTATTGATCATGTCTTTTCCTCCAAGATGGTAAATTTAAGATGCTTTAGGCAAAAACAAAGTACAGTTTATGTTTTCAAGGCTTGTAGAATTCTATTAGTTTCTGGTTTACTGTGGATGCTGTGTAATGCAGAGCACAGAGTAAACTTGTGCCTTAGCAGAACTTTGCCAAATGAATTCTCAGTGACTGCAGTGACCCAAAGAGGGGGTTTTTGGTTGTTTTAATTACCACAGTTCTTTACCTGGGAGTTAACATATGGATCTACACCTAAAGCACAAATAGCAAAGCAGTAAAAGTCACTTCCCACATTTTGAAGTTGTATTGCAGAACTGAGGGGACTCCTTGTAGCATTTCCTTTTTTTGAGTTGATTTTATCTCACTTTTTAAAAAGTATTTTAGTGGAACTTCATAGGGTCATAGAATGGTTTTGATTGAGAGTGACCTTAAAGACAAAAATCTTGCAGAGACAAAATTAGAACAAATGAGAAATCCTAAAGGAGATTTTCTTGGTACCTGGAAATTTGGTGGCTGGTTTTATAACAAAATATGTACATAATTTTAAGAGCTGCCTCATTCCTATGTGAAAAACGAACCTGAGACTTATTAGCTTGGACATCCAATTTAATAAAATAAATAATAATTAAGAATTCTGTCATGTTCTCCAACCATCCTAATTCTGAAATAAATAATAAATTTATTAATTTTCATTTAAGATTAATGCAAGTGCGTAATCACACAATGGTACAAGAATACACTATGATAATGCTGATAAAAGCATTTGCATGAGTATTGATACTATTTCATATGGATTTTTAGAGAAAATTTGTTTACCTGATTAAAAAGCCAAGAAATGTAAATGTGTTAATCTATTCCCTGTCCCTTGTGAATGTGCATCTTTAATTTCCTCCTCATCCTTCTCTGCCTCCCATTTCTAATAAGAACTGGCCATTGTGTCTTGGCAGAATTCAATAGTGGCTGTGCAGAGGCAGAGAGCTGAACGTGCTTATTGACTCTGGCATGGGAGGAGGCTTCCAGGGGAGTTTGAGAAATCTAACTCAGAATTGCCATGGCCCCACCCTCAGCATGGCCCTGTCTGTCTTTTCTCTCCCTGGAACCTCCCTGAAAGCCTTCGCTGTTGGGCTGGTTCGACATCCTGGTGTAAAGCTCATCACTCCTTTTGCTGGGTTGGTTTTGCAAGGGATCAGTTCCCAGAGTGAGCTCAGGCAGAGCATGGGCACAGGGCAGGCAGGGATGGTGCCCTGTGCCAGCCCCGGAGCAGCTCTGCAGCGCTGTGCCAGCTCGGCATGCTCAGCCCAGAGGGACAGCAGCTCCTGGGCAGGGCCAGCGGAGGCTGCGCAGCTGAGGAAGGGCCTGGAGCACGGCCATGGGGCCCAGCACAGGCTGAGGGAGCTGGGGCTGCTCAGGCTCCCGAGGAGCCCCAGCTGAGAGGGGCCCTCAGCCCTTAGTGGCCATGGCTGTGTGCAGGGAGGCTCCGAGCAGGGCCGGGCTCTGCTCCGGGGCCAGCCATGGCACACAGGAACGGCACCGACTGAGCCCAGGGAGCTCCCCCTGCACAGGAGGCACAACTTGTGCCCTGGGCAGTGCCCAGCCCTGAGCACATTGTGCACACAGGCTCTGCAGTCTCCTCCCTGGGGCCATTGCAGAGCCACATGGACACACTGCTGTGCCCTGTGCTCTGGGCTGGCCCTGCTGGAGCAGGGAGGTGGCACCGCAGGAGCCCTGGGGCTCACAGCCTCACACACCCTGGGGCTCTGTGTCCCCCAGCCCTGCTCAGGTGGCTCTGAGCTGGAGCATGGGCACGTGCTGCTCAGAGGGACACCCTGAGCCCTTCCTGGCAAAACCCTGCAGCCTATGGTCTTACAAATATCCCTGTGATGAGGAATGGTCTGTAAATCCCATTGTTAGTCTCCGAAGCCATCAAATCTGGCTGTAGGGTCCTAGTCGTCTGTCTGACCTGGGTCCCAGTTAACACATTTCAGCAAGAGATACAGAACCTGAGAAGCTACAAGCAGTGTAAGGCCAAAGCAGTGGTGGGAGTATCTCTGTTTGCTGAATGACAAGTGAACTGAAGATTGATTAGGTTTATCTACTGAAGTTTCTGAGTATGATATACCATAAAGGCAAATTAGTGGAGAATTCTACCATAAAAATGCTGTCTGGATTTCTCCAGTATTTATTTGGTTTTCATCTTCTATTGTATTCCCCTTTTTTCCCTTGTTCCTTGGAAAGTATTTTTTTCTCCATCTTTAACAATTAAATACCCTTCAGAAATGTCTTGATAGGGCTGTATAATTAAGTTCCACTTTCCTCTATAATGCAGAGTTACATTTTTATTTTGCCTTTCATCTATCCAAAACATGTCATAAAACATGGAGTATGCATATGCTTTCCAGCCTTTTCTTTAAAATATAAAAGCTGTTCTGGAATTGTCCCAGAAAAAAAGCTTTATAAACCTTACAACTGTATATATATTTTATTTATATACATGTACAATGTATGTGTGTATTAATTCACTAGTTCACTTCAGCTTCACATGTGATCCAGGATGGCAATGTGGGAGTGATTCTGGAGGGGTTTTTATGGAATGATGCCTGGAAAAAGAGGATTCCTGTCTGAGGTGGTGGGATATGAGTGTGTGACAGGATCAAAGCCATGAGGTTACACTGCCCTCAGCAATTCCAAGTTTGTTTTCCCTCCTGGATGAGTATTTAAATGCCTGCACCGATTCAGTTTGGTGCAGTGTAGCTGTGAGCACTGGGAGCTGCACACCTTTTGAGCTTGAGCCAATCTGGTGCTTGTCCGTGGGGGCCAATATTCCCAGCAGGAGGGGCTCCTTACACCCAGCTCCCAGCCACATGGAACTGGCTCTTCATGCCTCCTCAAGATGCACTGTGTCGCTCCAGGCTGTGGATGCCAAAGCTCTCCTTACATTTTAGATGTGGAAAAAGGAACAAATTTTATACTGAACAAATCACACCTACGCTTTTCCATTTTTCTCTCCTCCTACACAGAACCTCTTGTTTTCCCAAGCTTTTTTTCCTAGGTATTTTTAGTCAACATTACAGCAGAGCGATTGTTCAGTAAATAACAGTGTTTGTCAGTTTATGCTGACATTCTTTTATGTGCACACACCCATAAAGATCCCTTGCTAGAAAATCTCCCATTTTCCAAAAGGCATTGTCCAGCAAGGTTGATTGATCAACCCCGATAAATCCATCCCAGTAAGAGTCTAAAATTTTAATACAGTAGTTCATAATGTTCTCAGAATGAAACCAAGAAATAGAAAACAGTGCTGGTTGTGTAAATCTTCAGAAGGCTTTTCATCTTTTTTAACAACTTTTCCGTATCTACTACTGCATTCTGCTCAGCTTCCCAGCATTGGGACCCCTGCTGCACTGAGTACTCAGCCACTTTAGACAGTGCAAAGTTCCATCAACCAGCAAGGTCTATGACTGGAATGTCTGATTATTTTCATTCTTAGCCTCAGCTTCCCATAAATCCAACCTTGATCCCCACCTTGTCACCAGCCCAGAGCTCTGAGTGCCACTCCAGGTGTTCCTTGGACACTGCCAGGGATGGGCACTCCAAACCTCCCTGAGAGGTTCCAATTCACCTTTTAATGTCTCCTCTGTGACAACAGATACTGGAAATTATGAAAACTGCATTTAAACTAAGAAATCATGTCTATTGTCCTCACTAATGTGCTTTTGTCCATACTTCAAGGGATGTCCAGCAGCTCTAAGGAGGAAAACTGGGGTTTGTTCATATTCCGTATTACTTTAAATATGCTGCTGCTTTGCAGTCTTGAGGGTTAAGGATTCAGCCTCCCTTCACCTTCTGGGTTTTTTTAAAGTTGCTCTTGGGCTGAGATCTGGTCTGCCAAGTTTCAGCCTGAAGCAAAATTTTACGTCTAAGTTAAAAATACACAGATAAATCCAACTGGAATTGTCTCACATATTATAATATGCAAAAAAGGAACTTTGCCAGAGACAAGGAGTCTTCTTAAGGTGAGTTTAAAGTCAGCTTTTACTTTTTTTTGTGTGCTGCTATCTACTCTCCCCTGAAGGAGCAGGAGTTATGCCTTAAGGTCAAACAGGTGCAGCACAGATCTATATTCTTTTATGTTTCCATTTATCTTTCTGCCTCTCTTCGATTGAAAGTTTCAGCTCTATTGCTCAGATTTTTGGGGCTTACAACTGGAGTTGTTTGTTATATTTTTAATTTAGGGAAGGAAGGTCTTGTAGTAATTCTGATATTTATGAGGAATGTAAAGGATACCTGCTGATTGTGCATAAATATTTTCAATCTCTGGCTCATTCAGGAGGAACACTTCATTTTTCCAGTGTTTTATTATTACCCTCAATTCATTGTGTAACTTTATGGATACATGACACAAGTCATGACACCAAATTATTTTGAAACACTGTGGAGTGCTGTCCTTTTTTTTCCTCCCTCTTTTTAAATTTTTGTTTCTTTTCCCCTCCCTCCCTTCTTTAGAACCTGCAGACAGATGCTGCCCCCGTTGCAATCATCAGCAGAGATATTAATGTTCTAAGCATTGCAGCAAAGAGTGTCCAGCCTTCTACATTGTATTTGACATGTAGTCCTGAAACAGGAATTGGACAAATGATAAAAAGTATAAAAATTCAAGATTATTTTTATATAGAAATATATGAAATATGTAGTTTATGTAAATAGCTTATAAGTTTATGTCAATAGATATTGTTGACATAAATGAAATATGTAGTTTATGTCAATAAAGCAGTGAGATTGTGTTAAATCAGGGCTTCTAGAAGAAGCCTCCATTAATTATAGACAGTGTTTCTGAGCTGATGGTGCAAATCTGTCTGCCAGCTCTTGTCCTAAAAAGGGGCAGGTCTTGCACTGGGGCTGCTGGGGTCAGCCCCAACAAAGAAATGTAATTTGTGAGTTATAAGCCTTTCACCCTATGGAGACAGTGGATGTGCTTCCCCCAGGCCCAGCACCATCACACACCCAATGAGGAGTTTTGAACTGAGGAGTGAAACTTCCCCTGTGCTCTGGAAACAGAGATCTCCACTTAAAGACATTAAATTTGCCCCTAGATTTAAATACTGGAGGAAGAGACTTCAGGTGTCTGACCATCTTGCTCTGCCTTTCAGCAGAAGTTGTGCACACAGGACACGAACTGATCTCAGCTGTGAATCCGAGTCCCTTGAAAAGGTTTAGCCCACAATAGAAATTGTTTTTCACAGTGTCAGGATGGGTTGGTCTGTTCACAACAGGGTCTCTGAAGAATTCTGGTGCTCCTCTCAAAGAGCAAGAGGGCAAAACCCTTGTGGATCATAGCAGGAGTGCAGTCCATGGTCTCTGCCTAAATAAAGTTTCTATAATCCCAGAGTGGTTTGGGTTGGAAGGAACCTTAAAGCCCATGCAGTGCCCCCCCTGCCATGGCAGGGACAGCTGCCACTGCCCCAGGCTGCTCCAAGCCCCAATGTCCAGCCTGGCCTTGGGCACTGCCAGGGATCCAGGGGCAGCCACAGCTTCTCTGGGCACCCTGGGCCAGGGCCTGCCCACCCTGCCAAGGAACAATTCCTTCCCAATATCCCATCTATACCCACTCTCTGCCAGTCTGACATTGGCCTTGGAAGACCACAACTGAACTGGTTTCAGTGTCTTCAAAATACCTACAGAACTGATTGTGGAAAATTATTTTGCTAATGAATTCATTTTGTGCAGTACTTCTAACGATTTCCTGTTAATTGAAGTCCATTATCTGATCAAAACCCATGTAGTTTTGGGGTCAAATAATTCTAATTAGCCCACAAGAAATGAGACTGGGGGAATAATGTGTTTTCATAACTCTGCAATGCACTTACTAATTCTAAAATGCCAGAGGACTCAACAGTTCATGTGACTGGCAAGGGAGAAAGGAGAAAAAAAAGCCCATTTCTTCCTGACAGTGCTTAAGATGTGGCTCAGAATAACCTTCTTACTGGTCCAAAGGCTCTTACTGTCATCTGGCCCTGCTTGATGGATTATCAGCACAGAAAGGCAATGGTTTCAGCTCTCTTTCCCCTAAGTCAGCGCTTCCATCACAAAATGTGTGGCTGGAGGCACCTGGCTCTGTTTGTGTTTATTTAGGGAGCAAAGCACACTGAGCTGGCTCCCCTCTCACCACATGAGAGATTTGGGCACATCTGCCCAAGCTGGCACTGCTCCCTCCCACCTTGGGGCACTCTGGGCATTAAAACTGCACTTCTGCATCTCTTCCCACCTAATGAATTCAAGATACTTTGGAGATGTGAACAAACTGTGCCTTGCAGTCTGCCTCGGAGGAAGAATGGATGGTATTTATCTCCAACTCTAAAGATAAGGGAGAAGCTGCACAGTAGTTCAGATTCTCCAAACTGCTGAGTGCCTGACTTTCATTTAATTAATTAAAGTCTGGCAGCTGAATATCACTGGTTAGATCATTGCAAAGAAAAGGTTCCTACGAGCTTTGTGAGGTTTTCCTGGGCTTTCTTTATACAACCCCTGCCATATTAGCTCGAAACCCATCAAGCTGGAACTGTTTGTGAAAAATAGGAATAACGTCAACTAGCTTTGAACATAGAGGAGTATTTCAAATATTTCAGTTCAGATATAGTGGAAATGGAGGAAATAAGGAAAAAGTATAATTCAGAGATAAGAACACTGCATTCAAATCAATGGAAGCTTGCAATTAATAAGCCAAGATATTGGATTATGTCCCATTTTTGTGAACAGTATTTGGCACGTGGCATCACAAGGAAATTCATGTGTAAAAATAAAGAGGAAAATAGGAAGAGTTTGTCCATTGCTGTCAAATCATATTTTGTATGTAAAATATATTTTGAATGCAAAAATTGTTGCTACTCACACAAACCATAAAAGCCTATGCTTGCTCTGAGTCCTAATTACTCAAAGTATTATCTTTTAATAATTATTTAAAAATCACAGTTCCACAGAATTCTGGCCAACTTGGTCAGTGCAATTTTTCTGCAGGTCACTTAACCCTCTGAGTACTCAGGACACAACACACCTTGAGTATCTGTAGGTCTGAGGACATTCACCAAGAGTGAGTTCACTCTAAACATTTCCTCAGGTGTAAGAGATGCTTTTCTATGTTGCTCTGCTTCACCAAATTGACATAAGTTCAACACACCATAAATAGCTCTGAAGAATGTAGACATTTTTAATCCAAAATTGGGAGACAGACTGGAGGGAAAAAAAAATTAGGAAGAGTAAAAAGATGAGGGTGTTTGGTCATCATATATTCAAAATATTGGGGAAGTATTTTTCTTCAGCATTTCTTCTGCACCCTGATGAAGTAAAGAGTGTCTTCTGTCCTTTAAGGTTTTCTGTGCTGTTAATGGAACTTTAGACTTATGACCAGGACTTAATTAATTATTTTGCATCTTCTGCTCCTTCACATAAGCTGCTTCCTTACAAAAAATCTTCAGTTGTTTGCCATATGTTTTTATGAACTCTCCCTTTTGCCAGATACTGTGATGCTGATTAATGGAGTGAACTTAATCCATTAGGCTCAAAATGTACTGGAAACAGAAGGTGAAAAGGGCAGTTTTACACAAATTAATCCCAGAATGATTATTGATTATACATGTTCTTCACTATTTGCTTTATTATTTTATATTCACAAGAAGTTGGTTATTCTTTCTGTTGTGAAAGGATAAATATTCATGTTCACAGTTTTGCTAAATGTAACATAGCTTTTAACTGCCCTAAGACAATGTTTTCACAGTCATTTCATTAGCTGTGTAAATCTTGCATATTTAAAACTAATAATACTTATTTACATTACAAATGAGTCACTAATTTGATAATGCTGGATAACAAAAGTTACACTGTATGATAATCATGTTTATCTTATGTTAGCAAATATAGAACACAATTAGGAAAATCCAAATACCCATTAAAATTCTTTCATGTGTTTCCTGTACTGACTGGGAGTGATCCCACAAAAAAAAAGATCTTTGTGTCATAATAAAGAAGTCATGGGATTTGTCCTCTTGTTACCTTCAATTTTTATTATTTCCAGTAGTTTTCTGATATCTTAGGGCTGGGATATTCCTGTCAAGGAGTTCTCTCTCTGACTGCTTCATGAATTCTGCTCCCTTTCTTGGAGTGAAAGGCAATAAAAAGTATTGTAGTCACTGAGGTATTTGGATTTGACTTTGAATGCACTCAGGGAGCAGCTTTCTTTAAAATAAATAAATCTGGCACTTTTACCATAGTCATTGTTCAGAGGAGCATGCCCCAACAATGACTTCCATGAGCTGATCTCAACAACCACACACCAACAAGTCCAGCAAGAAAAATGAGACTTACTGATTTTAGGACAATTGATCAATCCAGAAACATCTTTGTGGTATAAATGTGGGGTATCACAATAAAAATAATGCTATTTAACCAAAAATTTGTACTTTAACCTAAAATTTACACTTTAAAATAATGAGTTGCAGAGCTTGAAGTGCCTCAGTGTGTTATTCATAGATGCTCTGTTTTCCCAGGCATCTTCCTGACTTCTTAGGAGAAAATCCAGCAACAGAGCAGTGGCAAACTGGGCATTTTCAGCTGTCCTGATCTCAGCTGATGGCTCACCAATCCTGTTTGTGCCTAACAGGCTTCCAGAGTGTCCCAGAGCACCTCTGGACCCCAGGTAATTCATTGTCTTCTGCTCCTTGAAATTTTGGTGGTTTCTATTTCTTTCCACTTTTCATCAGCATAAAATTTGTTTTTCATTATTTTCATTCTAAGCAAGAGAAAGAACTTGGTTCAATCCATGCCTGGTTGAGCTCAGCATAATTTAGAAATGGGAGACCTCTCCAGCCCTCCAGTACCAGGGACCTAAATGCTCTTTGCACATCTCCTTTTGCTTCCTCTTCTCTTTCCTTATTGTACCATAATTACTCAGATCTTAAGTTTCTGAAGTATTTTTGTAAAAACAAGTTTTATCTTCTCCTTTTTTTTCTTTCATTTTTTTCAAAACAATAGGAAAGCCTTTCAATTTGAATCAAAAGAAGGATAAAATGAATATTTGACAAGTGTTCTGGGATTAATTTCAATAAGTTGCATGTATCAAACATGTTCAGGTTTTGACATGTTCTCCTATTTTCCACATATATTTTTAATGACAAGTTGTGTCAAGATGCATCTGCTTTAATCTCATGTATTTTGGTAGTTCCTTAACTGGAAGACTCTTTACTCCACCAGGTTGCCACAAAAGAATTTCCTTTCATTTTCTTCCTCAGCTGACAAAAACAGAAGGGCCTTTACATTTTTAATGACAAAGAGGGTTTCTGTATTCAGGGGGAAAAAAAAAAGGGAAAAAACACCTTTTTGAAAAATGAGGCTGCAACACACATTTGTACACTCCTGTCAGAACTAAAAGAAAAAAGTTGTACAGACAAGACATCACTGGAGCCCCTTAAAGCTTTGCTACCTATCACAGAGTTTTGAAAACCTTGTCACAATAAACTTGCATGTACTTGACATTAATGGTTGATCCTCCATGAGAGAAATATCCTTTTACATCAAGGGGATTATTCCAAAACCAAATGAAAAATATATGCTCTGAGGGAGAGGTGAGGATCAGCTGTGAACCTGCTTTGCTTGTTGCCTCCTGCCAAGGGAGTGAGCACTGACTGTGCAACACTTTTGGGTTTTGAACAAAAAATTAACAAAGGAAGGCTGGAAAAGGTCTTAAATCTTGATTTTTTTTTTTCCCATGGTTCTTCCTAACAACAGCTCCTGTGTTTCCTTATCTTAATAAGGAAACACACAAATTAAAACCAGAGGTTGTTAAAGATATTACAATTTTGCTTTCTTTTTGCAAAGCGTAACAGCTTGCATGGAAATAATTCCAAAATAGATTATAGCTATGAACACAAACTAACTTGTTTTTAATTTAACATTTATTAAGCAAGAATGCAATGTAAAATGTTTTGCGACTTAATTAAAACTATTTTATCTTCTGAAAATGAACCCTATCACACATCTTCTGTTTCAATATGCATTACAATGATAGGTTTTCCTTTCCTTTCCCTTGAAAAATTCTTTGTTATGTATTTGTTTCATAGCAAATAAGTAAATTGGAATTTAGATTTGCAGAAAGATTCAAGTAGACCTCTGCATTTCTTTAACATTTTTTAATGAAACTGTGAGAAAACAAGCTAAATCATTTTATTCTTTCAACTCTGCCCCCGTGTGCCTACTCTGCTGAAATATTTACTAGCATTTACAAGAGCTCTCACTCTCTTCTCCAAAACATTTTTGGCATTTGAAAAAAACCCTCTCTAACCTGGTATAGAATCTTGTATGTGACAGTCATAATGTGTAGTCATGCAGATGAACATGCAAGTTTCTCCCAAAATGCGTTTTGTGGATGCACTGACAGTTCTTTTCCTGCAGCAAGTTCCTTTCCCCACTGCTCAGCCACACTTGACCTCAAACTCAGAGTCTAATTGAACACTCCAAGCCTGAGAGATTTTGGAACCTGCTCCAGTCCCTGCTGCATTTGGCAAGAGTCTCTCTCAGCTGTGCACCCAATAATGACTTTTTCTTTAATTAGTCCCACATTGGAGGGGATACCTCTTACCACATTCAACCTTTGCAGATGCTACCAGGCGTTTTCTGGCACCATATTAGTTTCTGGTTATAGCACTGGGAAAAAGTGCTGGAGCTGCTACCATAGGTGTCTGATAAAACTAAAGTAGAAGGGGATTGTGTCCCTCTGCCCCTCAGGTGAAAGCCCATCTGCAGAGCTGCCCCAGCCCTGGAACAGCACAGGAAGGAGCTGGAGCTGCTGCAGAGAGCCCAGAGGAGGCTCCAGGATGAGCAGAGGATGGAGCAGCTGTGCTGGGAGGAAAGGCTGGCAGAGCTGGCATTGCTCAGCCTGGAGAGGAGAAGCTTTGGGCTGAGCTCAGTGTGGCTTTGCAGGGCCTGAAGGAGCTGCAGCAAAGATGGAGAGAGACAATAGCCAAGGGCTGCAGGGCCAGGAGGCAGGGAATGGCTTGCCAGTGCCCGAGGGCAGGGCTGGATGGGATCTTGGCAATTAGGAATTGTTCCCTGGCAGGGTGGGCAGGCCCTGGCCCAGGGTGCCCAGAGAAGCTGTGGCTGCCCCTGGATCCCTGGCAGTGCCCAAGGCCAGGCTGGACATTGGGGCTTGGAGCAGCCTGGGGCAGTGGCAGCTGTCCCTGCCATGGCAGGGGTGGAACAAGATGGTCCTTTAGAACCTTTCCAACCCATTCTGGGATTCTACAGGTTGACGTTTTAGACATTTGCTCTCTGGAACAGCAGAAATTAGGTAGCAATTATGGCTACTGTCATAAGCATCAGGTAGGTGCTGGAACAATTAATTCACTATTAATTTCCAAGCTGTTGTTGAGAGTGACTCCATTTCCACATGTAGAGACATAATGTCCTCTCTCCCAGTACATCCAGGAGCTGTCGGATCTAAAAATCCCTTTTCCTTGGAATACAAATCCTGTTCAGATGCACATCTTGGCTGTCAAAGAGTACAAAAATGGTATTGGCTGTGCCTGACTAGCTTTCTATGCCAGTTCACAATCTCTGGTTCCTCACTCATCTCAGAGGGAATTCACTGCTTCCCCAGAGAAAAATACAAAACTGTGTTCTTGCATTCAAGCTCCAGTTTTTAAACTTTTCTTTTTGCTCCCAGAAACTGGATAAAAATCAAGATTACAGATTGCACCTGTGCTCAGTGCAGGTCAGTGTGCACCTGAATGCCAGCGGCTGATGGTCCTGTTTTGCCGGAGCTTTGCCCATTGTTGTTATTCACCCTCTTCACAACACCATCACATTTCTTCCTGTGGCTGCAGACTGATCTCCTGATCCTGTTCTGTTGCCTCCTCTACCTCTCACTATCCAAAATCAGCGCAGACAGCACATGGAATCCCAGAGCCCCAGGGTGTGTGAGGCTGTGAGCCCCAGGGCTCCTGCGGTGCCACCTCCCTGCTCCAGCAGGGCCAGCCCAGAGCACAGGGCACAGCAGTGTGTCCATGTGGCTCTGCAATGGCCCCAGGGAGGAGACTGCAGAGCCTGTGTGCACAATGTGCTCAGGGCTGGGCACTGCCCAGGGCACAAGTTGTGCCTCCTGTGCAGGGGGAGCTCCCTGGGCTCAGTCGGTGCCGTTCCTGTGTGCCATGGCTGGCCCCGGAGCAGAGCCCGGCCCTGCTCGGAGCCTCCCTGCACACAGCCATGGCCACTAAGGGCTGAGGGCCCCTCTCAGCTGGGGCTCCTCGGGAGCCTGAGCAGCCCCAGCTTGATGATGAAGTGGTTTTTCCATAAGTGCCAGTCTGAAATCTGTTTAAGCTCCCGAGGCTTTTCCTGAGGCCTTTGATTACCTTTCATTCAAGTATGTCTATACTCAAGAAAAATAATAGTGAAGAGATCTGATCATATTTCAACATGCCCTTTATGGAACCAAAGACTAAGATATAAAAGAAGGAACAGCATTTATTTTCGAACTAAGTAAATATCTATTTGTGTTGCTGTAACCAACACAAGGTGCAAACCCAATCAGGCCTGTGTGTGTCCTTCAGCTTTAGACAGAGCTTTCAGCTCCAGCAGCTTTTCTCAGTCCCTTTTCCCCTGGTATCCTGACTCCATCTGATACCTGTGTATGTATTATAAATGTACTTTGTCATGGATCTGCTGGTGCTGTTGGTGTTCCCTGTCAGTTCTGATCACCCATATCAGTGTGCCTTGGCATCCACCTCCAGCACTCAATGCCATTAGCCAGTGATCCATGTGGGAATGTCCATGTCAGCGCCTGCCTCACCTTCAGCTGACTCTGGTTATTATCATTATTATTATTATCATTATCATTATTATTATTATTATCTCTCTTTGTAGTCACATTTCATTGTTTCAGCTCGTATCAATCTCAGCTTCCCTCCTATATCACCGTTCTCTCCACAGTCACAATATTCCTTGTCTACACTAAATTAGTTTCTCTTCTAAATGCTGAATTCATTGTTTTGAAAACAACTGAAAATAGATTCCTTTTTTGATCTTCTGAAAGCTAAGCACGAGGATAAAATTGCAGTTTTTCAAACCCAGGTGACTGCAGGAAGGAGAAATGTGGATGAGCCGTATTATTTGAAATCTACTTTGTAGTTCTCCTCTTTTTAGACAGGAAAATAAAGAGAATTACAACGTGGCATTTGTTGCACCAGAGTGCAATTACTAATTTTACAGTGATGCAAGTAAATGCAGCTACCAAAATGTCTGTTTCTTTAGCACTGTAATCTATTTTAACTCATGTCCTAGGAAATTAATGGCACAGGGAAATGCACTTATATCAGAATACGTTGTACATAGGTGGAGCAGCACATATCCAGGTTTAATCTAATGTGGCAGTGCACATCTACTCTTAAAATGCAGCCCTGACATTTTGCTGAGCTCTGACTCTGATCATGACAACAGCCCATTTCCCAAGAAGCTTCTAGATTCAGGTTTTAGTGAAGACATTGTCAATTCACTGTTAGTTACATATATAAAAATCAATACTTTAGACAAGCTATATTTTTCTTTTTTCCCTTTTTTTTTTAAACTTCAAATGCTAGGGTTGAAAAAATAAATATTATGGGTTTGGGGTTTGGGGTTTTTTAAAAATTTTTTGGGTTTTGGTTTTTTTTCCCTCCTGTTCCTTTGGAGTGGGAAAAAACCACAACCAATGTTTAAATTTTCCAGCTAATGCTTTATACTGTGATATTTTATGTTAGGTTGCCTCAGCCATGTCAAATGATATAAAGTTACATGATGTAATTATGTGACTTGCATTGAGTTATCTCAATATGACATAGCAGGCAGGCGACCTGCCGGAAAAGACACACTTTCCTGGAAACTGCAGATAAATTTTCTGAGAGTGGAAAGCAGTTAGTAGTGCCTGCCCTGGGTAACAACATCAGGCCTGACATTCTGCAGTATATTTATTATTGATTTGGTGGATGGCTTGGTGAATGCTGCTGATAACAGAAAATTCCTTAGACTAAAAGAAACCTCACAGAATAGTAAGATTTCCCGAAGGATCAAGTCAAACTGGGAGACTGAATAACATGGTGATAACGTGGTGCTGATATTATGTTGATAAAATGAAATGTATAACCTTAATACTTTAATGTAGAAGGTAAATAATCTCTTCCAACATGGCTTAACTTTTTAATCCATCTGTGAGTTCAGAATTGAACAATACTCCTGAGATCTTACTGAAGGTAATTTCCCTATGGATCGTGCTTCTGTTTCCACTGGCATTGATGCATCCTCAATGATGGCCCAAAATTAACAAAAAGTGGAAATACTATAAACCAAAAATTTCACGCATGCTGAGCATCCTCTAGGAAGCGTCTTGATTTTTTTTTTTCCTAGCTCTGATTTTGCTGTGCTGTTCCATGCCACTTGCTTCCCTGTCATCAGCATTATCACCAGAAAAGCTTTATACTCTGCTGCCATATCATCACTATTCCAGAAAACAAAAGGAATCAACTCAGACAAGGGGAACACTAGCAAAAATCAATCAAGATTTGCAACCTACAGTCTGTTAACCATCTTGTCACCTTCAGCATCTGTTGGAACACTGAATGATTTATTCTTTGATAAATGCTGTCCTCCAAATATGTCCTTCTGTGTTTTCGACATCATCCTGATGAAAAACTGTTCTCCCCATTTTGGTTGTTTGCTGTGTCCAGTCTGGATGGGGGTGGATGGGTTGGTTTGTGTTGGCATTAAGACAAAATATATTTTTTTCTGTTTACTCTCAGTAGTAAAACAGCTGACAAAGAAGTGATGGGTTGCAACATGGCTGCAGTGGCCTCCTTTAAAAATCCTGACCATTGGCAAATGTTTTCACCCTCTCTTACACGTGGTCTTTTAATAGTTCTATGTATGGGGACAAGGATTTCAGCACAGATAGCAAAATTACCTCAGAAGTTAATCTGTTATATCTGTGGGCTGTTAAAACACAACTTTTAAAATATCTTTCCCTCATGGTTGGTATGTGGTTAATCCAGAGGGCTTTAAAGTGAAAGAAACTCCAACCTAGCCTTCCAAAAGGCTTGTCTAAACTTCCAGAAACTTTTGTTCAGAACTGTCATTCAGATTTTTCATTTAGTCTTTTGCATACCTGTTAGTGACTGTCAAGGCTCTGCAAATGAGAAATGCAAATTTGGACCATTCTGTCTTTAATTCTATCAACATTTTTGTGTTGATCATTAGTACAAGTAATTTGCTACATAAGAATGAAGATGTATTGTACTTTGTCTCTTTAATTTAGGAATAAATCAATTCAAAAGGCTGCCCTCCATTTCCTGTTAGCAATGAAAATAAAGTTCAAAAGTTTAATTACCATAGCCATGTTGAGTTTGCATTTGGACTCAAAGGAAACGAAATAGAAGAAAATGTTGATGGAGTATCAGCTGATCTTCTCTTAGGAGAAGGTGAGAAAAATCAATGTAAGGAAGACATAGAAAGGAAATGGAAAGTGTTGAAAGATAAATGAAGGTCTTTCATCTAGCAGTGAATATACTATGAGAAAAAAAATGATCCAATGGAGATGAAAAATAAAGTGCTGGAAAGAGACATCTATAAGCTGTAAAATATCTGGACCAAAGGTGAAGTAGGAAGATTAAAGAGTAAAGTCAGGCAAGTGTAAAAACACCTGATAAAAAAATATAAAGGTGGACAATAAAAAGAAAAGTGCTGGAGGTTAGGATAAATAAAATGTGTTGAATTGCCAAAAAGAACAAGATGATGTTGGAGGGGACTGTGTGACTGTAAAAATCATTCAGAAGTGCCTTTCATAAAAACATGAAAATAACGCATAAACCCAATATATACAGTTTAAAATTCGAGCCTGAGTTTATAACTGAACATGTGCAAATACAAAAATTCCCATTTTGCTTTGTGAGTGTCTGAGTTCTTCCAGCTGCTCAGGGAGCTGTCAGCAGATCTCTTCCAATAAACTTTTACAGTTCTTTAGTTCACCCATCCAGCAGGATGACATTCCCAAGCAGGATTGGAATGCAGCAGGAATGAGGGAGGGGATGCCATGGGGAAGGCATTTCCTTTGCCTCATCATCTGAACCATTAGAATCAGGTGTAAGCCAACAGAATCGCTGAATCAACCAAGATTTAACCAGGACCTTATGTTTGGAACAATTTGCAGTGGTTAAAGGGGATTTCCACCTTTCATCTGACTGGGTTTTAAAGTTCAACTGGTTTGGTTTGCTCTGAAATGGATTGGAGGTGCTGCACTTACAGGTGGGAACCACAGGACAGGGGAAGTCTTTCTAAGTTCATCTCTCATAATTAAGACATTAAAATACATGAGGAAAGATAAATAGGTAGCTAAATCAAAATTCAGATAGGTTAAGATAGCTGCATACAGAAAGTATTTGAAATGTTTTCCTTTTTTTTCTCACCATTTTGAAAATTCTATTCTTTCTGTAATATGTTTAAAAGTACTTGTAATATTGTTCAACAAAATGTTGTTTGTTGTTCATGTTTCTTTCTATTGGTTTCAATAATCCAGGGCAAAATATAGTCGCAAATCATGTCATAAATAGCCAGCATGGTTTATTTCTTCCCCAAAGGGACATGGTAATATCCCAAAGGTCCAATGCACTCAGTAAGATTGGATGGGAGATAAAAGAGAATAACAGAAATAGAATATACAAATAAAATATATGTATAGGGGATGAGAGAAATAGAACAGTTTATAGCATATAGTGTCATTTGTGCTGCATTTGTTGTTGAAATGCATTATTTGCCACTTTTTCCGTACAAAATCCATGTTGGCAGAATTCTTCCACTTTTTTATACAGTGACCAGTGTGAACTGTTTGGAATAAAAAAGAAGAAAGGTTATGAGGGACAATAATAATTGATAGTATTTTACAATAATGAGATAATACATTGGGGTTTTTACAGGCTGCACATAAAGCATGTAAAAAATACCATTTCTGGGGGGAAAAATTAGCAACAGATGAATCTTGTATTATTTTTATTTAAAAAAAAAAGGTTTTGTTAATTAAATTCTAACATAACTTGGTGTTAAACCATTTTTAATGGCTTGCATAGAATAACACCAGGAAAAGATGGTAAAACGGCAAAGATCGTCCATTTACGATTGTGAATTAAAATATTGTATTAATGTAGTTTTTAGGATATTTGGGGCATTGTTGGTTTGTTTTAAACGAGGTAGTTTACATCAGATTTGCTACTGTAAACTGTGTGGCCTTGTATAAGAGAAAATGTACACTAAGGGCAGCTTTCATTGAAATGCAGCCTCTGAAGGAAGGGTTTGAGTGTCATTGGTTCTGATTGCTCGTGTTATTTTTTATTAATGAAATTTCACCCCTGGCACTGAATACAACTTTCCCAGAGGTTGAGCAGGTTCATCCAAGTTCATTTCCTGCCTCTGAAACGTTTCAGGATCCTGCTCTGTTTAGATTCCCCTCAATTTTATAGCTCAGAGGAATACAATTCTGTTGAGAGAAATCAGTTGATGTCTGCAAGGGAGACAGAGGCACATCTGCCCAGGAACTTGTCCAAAACTTCTCTCACCTATTCCATCCACGAACACAAATCTGAAATTCCACTAGCTGTCCCAGTGGGGTGCCTGGGAGCTGTATGTACAGCTCTATGAAATAGCCACTCGCTCTGGTGTTCTTCTTTTCACCTTTCCCTTCTTATTTTCTGCTTCTTAAATCACACTATCACAGGCCAGTCCTCGGGCGTCTCCTGGGAGTTTTCCATTCCATTTCAGGAGCCAAGTTAGTTGCTATAAATCATGGGTGGAAAATGCGAGAAGATTGGATACAGGTCTGTGTTACTGTGCCTGGGATTTGCTGTGACACTCAGCAGCCTGGATACAGTACATTTATTTACTCTGCCCCAGGACATAACAACGGGATTGTTAGATCTGCATTCATCTTCAGTAAATTGTCACAGGGTGGGAAAGATCCTTACCAGAGCTGGGCTCACTCCTTACAATAACATGGATGAGCCATGAAATTTGTCTCCAGAGGTGTCCAAGGAATGCCTGGGTGTGGGCTGGGTGACAAGGTGGGGATTGGGCACAGGATGGACTCAATGGTCTTGGAGGTCTTTTCCAACCTTATGATCCTGTGATCACCAGATCCAGGGATTTTGGTTCTGCCTATGTCTCTTCTCTTGTGCTCTGATACCAAAGATAAGACAGAATCTTACTGAGCTAAATCACCAAAAACATATTTAATGGTAACTTCTCTTGAATTAAAAGTATTTCCTGATACTGAACACATGTATAACACATAATCCTCAAAGCAGTGTAAGTTAATTAACGTATTTAGTTCTCTCTACTTCTCCCTGATAATGAGTGAAGATTTCTCTGGCAAGAGACTTCTAATCTAGGTAGGTTGCTTGAAATTTAGAGCAGCACCTCTATCAACAACTGTGAACTTTGGTGCTGTCACCAAAAACAAAGGAACTTGTCCTATTCTTCTCCAAAGCAGAGCTGCTGTAATTGAGAACAAACATCTGGAAATGTTTTCAAACAACGAGGAGAGACATTGCTTATTTATGTTCCTCAGGGCCAAATTTTTAGGTTTTTCTTCTCTTCTTTGGTAGAGAAGAACTGATTTGGGAGGTAGACCTGTCACAAACTCCAGTTGCAAAGATCAAGGAATTAATGGATGGAGGAAAACACCCTCTGTTTTCTATCAGTCTGCCCTAACTGAAATAGGCTTGTGGCAGTTTCAGCCACATCTGTTCAGTGAAAGAAAGAGGAGTTCAGCCATCCTACTCGGTCATGTTTCATTAACAAAGAAGCCCAAACCTTGTTTACACAGAAATCTACATGAATTATAACATTGGACTGAGTGTAAGAATTTTTATAAAACTCCCAGAAGGACTGAATTGAGTCTTAAATTCAAGCTCAGAGAAAAAAAAATATGACTTTATGCTATAATTAAGGTCATAACAAAACCCGGGCACATTGTTCTGGTGTTCACTGGAAGCTGTTTTGCTTTGAAATCAAATTAATTGTCCTGAGCTATCCCTGTTATGTGATCGCTTGATAAGTCGGTTTGTTTTGATTACCACTCTGAAGGTAATTAAAAGATAATCACTGTGTCACAAACACAAGCACCCAATCCAGCAAAATAAGAAGCAGAAGAACACATTGAATGACATCTCTACACTTTTATATCAGCAGAATCCAGAGTCCTGCCCTCACCCCAAAATTATTTTAAAACTCTTAAGTTGTTTTGGTCCTCTTTTAATGCAATAGGATTGGGTGTTTGGTGTACAAACCAAAGTGATTCCAGTGCTCTGCAGCTCTGAGCTTCTCTGCTCGGGTGAGAGCCCACCTGCAGAGCTGCCCCAGCCCTGGAACAGCACAGGAAGGAGCTGGAGCTGCTGCAGAGAGCCCAGAGGAGGCTCCAGGATGAGCAGAGGATGGAGCAGCTGTGCTGGGAGGAAAGGCTGGCAGAGCTGGCATTGCTCAGCCTGGAGAGGAGAAGCTTTGGGCTGAGCTCAGTGTGGCCTTGCAGGGCCTGAAGGAGCTGCAGGAAAGATGGAGAGAGACAATAGCCAAGGGCTGCAGGGCCAGGAGGCAGGGAATGGCTTGCCAGTGCCCGAGGGCAGGGCTGGATGGGATCTTGGCAATTAGGAATTGTTCCCTGGCAGGGTGGGCAGGCCCTGGCCCAGGGTGCCCAGAGAAGCTGTGGCTGCCCCTGGATCCCTGGCAGTGCCCAAGGCCAGGCTGGACATTGGGGCTTGGAGCAGCCTGGGGCAGTGGCAGCTGTCCCTGCCATGGCAGGGCTGGCACTGGATAATTTTTAAGGTCCCTTCCACCCCAAACCATTGTGCATTTGTCTTATTTAGGTGCCATAGTGCAGCTGAAATATTTTGAAGTTAAAGAATCAGCTGTACATGTCGGAACACTGACACTGGAAAGTGCTAATGAAGTTCGAAGGACAGGACCAAAAAAACCCAAATAATCCTCTTTCCATCCCACAGTTGGGCAGAGACCAAGTTTTCCTTCTTGGGAAGTATTTCACAACTCCATGGTGTACAGCAGATAACTGAATCCAACAGGTCCCTGCAGCAGTGAGGCAGCTAAAGCTATCTGTGTGTCCACACCGGCTCATTTTACTGGTGGCATTCTGCCCAATTCCCCTATTACATCATTATTTAATCCACTCTGCACTCTTTCATTGCAATTCAGGCTATAAAATCTTTTGGGAATGGGCACTTGTTTGAGCTGTCCACTAAATCTCCTTTACAGGTGACTGAAATAAAAACACCAGTAGGCCCTGGTTGTTCTCACAGGCCAAGCTTAATATGGTCATCTGAAAGAAACTGGAATTACTGTATGAAATACAACTACATAAAGCAGGAATAGCCATATACTGTAGGGAATTATCCTAAATGGACTGGGGAATTGTAGGTGAATATCTTTTTCCTTTTATAAGAAGAATTCTGGCTCTGAGAGAGTTAAGGAGCAAAAGATTATTCATGGAGCTTTGAGTAAAGAGGGAAACAGGAATGTTGCTGGTATTAGAAATTACTAATTCCACCTTAGCCTGGAATGATCATTCGTTCAACATTGTTAAACACTGAAATTTTTAGGGATAAATAGTAAATCCTTCAAAAAGAGCTCTTTAAATATATCTGAAGTTTGGGAGGCAACAACGCATTACCAGGTGCCTCAATTTCCCTGTTGAAATTATTTTATTGAATTTATTCCTATTGTAATATTGATAGTGCAGCATCTCAGCGATCTTTGTGTGCTTGCAAATATGCAGGGGATAACAAAGCTTATTATGTTTGCTCACTTGAAAAATATGGCATGCTTTAACTCTCGATAGTTAAGATTTAATGAAGGAACTACATCCCTTTTTCCTCCTGGACCACTGTTTGTGTTACTGATGTCCCCTGCTATGTGCATTCTTTCTGTTCCTGTACCTCATTAAACAGAGAGAGAGAAAATCTCATTGGATTTTAAAAGATATTTGAAATACTTTTAAAACTTTTTGCTGTCCATGTAGCTCTCTTATGCCAGTTCTTGGTCAATGCAAAATGAACTCCCAAAACCCAAACTCTCCCAAAAGGTGAGACAGTCCGTTACTCACCCCCTCAGTAGAATATTCCAAATCTTTGATAATAATTTTTTTGCCTTGGCCAATGGCCAAGTAACTCACTGAGACATTTTAGAGAAATTAGAAACTGTTTTCCAATGAGCCCTGTGCATTCAGACTCCACAGCATCCACAAGAGCACCAGGACCGAATGGTAGTGATGTTTCTGTTCCACGGGAGAGGAATGCTGGTACAGGGATGATGTCCTCCCTGGAAGTATTTAATCCAGAATAAGATCATTCCTGTCTGGTTTGTTCCCAAAGAGATCTTTCAGCACAGAGAATCATCCCAGTGCAGCTTTCCTCAAATGGATTAAAATACACGCCTGAAACACTCCTGCCAGGTTCAAGGTGCTCTTGCTCTTGCTCCACTGACCAATCCCATTAAACAAAAGATCAAATCTTTGACCCTGGATCTGACATTCCCTGTTTCTGATTGCAGAGCTGCATGTCCCCAAGCAGGAGTCCAGAGCCAGGGCTGTGTTATGCCATGGAGAGTTACCCCCACCCCAGCTGGGACCACCAGCCAGGCTGGGGGAGCTGAGAGCTACAAAAGTCACAAGAAACTCTTTGATTTCATTGGAAACATCACAGCCTGGCAGAGCTGCTTTGCTAATTTGTGGTCCATAACTTTGTTGTTCTGGCAAGTTCACGAGGTGCCAGCACTGGAGGATTCACTCTAGGAAAGACCTTCACTGCAGAAATTGAATTTGAAAACAGACCATTATGGCTAAATAATGGGTAAATATTTGCACTTACTTACTCAAATGTATTAATGTGTAACCTGAGCTTAATTCATTCATGTAGGAAAATTGATAAATGGCTTTTTAGCTCTCTTTGCATACCTGTGACTTTGAGAGTGTAAAATTTTGTCCTTTATGAACTCTAGATACAGATTAATGTAATAATTTTTCATGTGATTTCAATGGAACTAAGATTTATACCCCAGTAACTTTGCTCCATTGCAATATTTAATTAAACATAACTGTTGTGGAGGTACATGCATTGCCTATAACAGATAAACATAAACGAATTCCAGAGCTATGGCTTAATGGATGCATTTTCATGTAGGAGGAATACGTAAAACAATCCCAGTTTTGCCCAAAATACATTATAAACTACTTGAGTCTTAGAAGATGCTTGATCCAGCCTCTCATGGCTAAAGGGGTTAAATTTTTGTGTATTTTTCTTTGTACTTGCATGGTAACATGAAGCAGAACTCTTTCCAAACTACCCAGAGTTCCCTGGCTCTGAAGCTAACTTTGAATCCAGCCCACAGAGTGCTCCACGACATCCTTTATATTGCAGGGGAGCAGCAGTGTGGAGCACCATGGCCCTGGGCAGGGCTGAAGGCACGGAAAGGGCCACAGCTCTTTGAGTCTGCCCGGAAAATGAGCAAAATCCTGTTTGTATCTTCTGCCTCAAAAGCAGCGTGGGCAGCAGGGGAGGGAGGGGATCCCATCCCTCTGCTCTGCTCTGCTCTGGGGACACCTGGATTGCTGCAGCCAGTTCTGGTGCCCCCAACACAAGAAGGACACGGAGCTGCTGGAGCAGGTCCAGAGGAGCCCTGGAGCTCTTAGGGGCCTGGAGCAGCTCCCTGTGGAGCCAGGCTGGGAGAGCTGGGGCTGCTCAGCCTGGAGAGGAGAAGGTTGTGTGGAGACCTCACAGCTCCTGCCAGGGGCTGCAGGGAACCAGAGAGGGACAATTCCTCAGGAGCTGCAGGGCCAGGAGGCAGGGAATGGCTTGCCAGGGCCAGAGGGGAGGGGCGGATGGGGGCTTGGCAATTAGGAATTGTTCCCTGGCAGGGTGGGCAGGCCCTGGCCCAGGGTGCCCAGAGAAGCTGTGGCTGCCCCTGGATCCCTGGCAGTGCCCAAGGCCAGGCTGGACATTGGGGCTTGGAGCAGCCTGGGGCAGTGGCAGCTGTCCCTGCCATGGCAGGGCTGGGATGGGATGGGATGAGTTTTAAGGTCCCTCCCAACCCAAACTGTTCTGGGATTCTGTGCGTGAGTATTTTTATGGGATTAGACAACACTGTGAGGACACTGAGAATGTCCTCTCTTCCTCTGTGTCTTACTCTGCCCTTTTCTCGGCATCTTTTGGCCTTTTCTACTAGAAGTAATAGATTTGCTTTTAGGTTCTGGGGTGTTCGTAGATTTTGAAAGGCAAGCAAAAAGCCATGAGTGTCTTGAGGATATTTGCACTTGCACTTTTGCAGAATTCTCTTCATAGCTCAGTACCAGGCTTAATGACTCTGTGCAGTCTCACCATCCCTCAGACCCATTTACTAGAGGCTTTTATTTTCTTTCCTCCTTTTTTCCCCAGCTAAGGCTGCAAAGCTTGGTTTTGTTTTTGTTTTTAATTGCAAGAACATTTCTAGAATGTGCTTATGTGCCTTTCTGGAGAGCTGGCCTGCAGCCAGGTGCCATTTTGTGCCTCATGCCTTTTAACCTCAGTACCAACTAAAGTTTCTGAGTACAGATAATCTGCTCTTTGTCAGTCCTGTTCTGTGTGCAGCTTGCAATAAAGGAAAATTTCCAGGGAGATATAAACTGAAGGAACATTACAACCACATGTCCATTAATTACTAATATCCACTAATTACCAATATCCTTCTCAATGTATTGCAAGGTGGGGAAACAGTGCCTTGTGCAGGTGCATTTTTGGCAGCAGTGCAAAGCCTGATCATTGTCACTGCAACAGCAACAAAAGAACCATGCCGATTTTGACCCCAAATTTGCTCCTGTAAAATTCCCCAAGTTCTAATTTCTGGAATTGAATTTAAATCCTTCATATGGACACAAGAACAAACTCTTCTTGCAGCTTGGAAATGACAAAAGGGTAACGATGTAGTAAACAACCTTGATTCTCCCTCTCTGTACAACCTTTTAATGACTGTCATTGCTTAGCTCCAAGAGGTTGGTGATCTAATTATGGTAAATTGAATAAGACTGCTTTTATGCTAAAGCGTGAGAAAGTTAATTGAAATCAATCCATGTTCAGTGAAAATGCTGGAGACATCACTGATAATTTAAAGCAATTAAAAGATGTTGTCCTGAAGCAAGGCAGAAACATTAAGTCTAAGAGTCTGTTAAAGAAAACTACCTAAAATATTTAAATGATATTATTCAGCTAAGATGGACTGGGGATAGCTGAAGCAATTAGAAACCCTGAAGCATAAATTCAGTCGTGTGAAATCTTTGAGCTATTTCAAGCCATTTGTTTCTTGTAAAGTCATGGATATTTTTTTAAATCCCATTTGTGACATTTTGTGAACAATGGTGTGCTACACTTGCAAGCCTCCAGTTCTCATCAATGGGCCATTGTGCTTTAAAAAAATTTAAATTAAAATGCATTTTCCGGGCTCATTTTAAGTTTTTTGTTCATAGGATGCAAAACATTGATTTGGTAGATCTGAAGGTTAAAATCCAGTGCCTTTTTTTTTTTTTATCAAATTGCAAAACATGGCAGGGTAAACATGATGAGTTTTCTTCCTGAATTCCCCAAATCCATCATAAAATCATTAAGGTTGGAAAAAACCTCCAGGATCATCAAGTCCAACCTGTGGAATTTGGTGAGAGGATAAGAATTCAGAATGGCACAGTCCTCATTTAGAAGTTCCGTCTAGGAGGAGTAAAAGGCATACGAGAAAAAATAGAATAATAAGAAAAAAAGACTATTTGAAATAATATTTGTGACATTTGTGTTGTTTTTGTCTGCATTTAGGCTCTGCAACAGACATGAGGGACCTGACTCTGTTACCTCCCACCCCTGGCAGGGCTCGTGCAGTTCCTTGAGGAGGTTGAACTGCACTGACACACGCTGGGAATGCTGTGCAAACAAGAAACTGTATGAAAGATTAATTCCATAAAATACACCATAGGCACAGGCTGAGGACAGCTAAAATTAATCTGCCAAATACTAGTCATTATCTTTTATGGTCTGTCACAGCTTGTACTTGCAGATTTGTAGAAATCTTGGTCTTGGCAGTTTCCTCCTTAGCCAGAGTTAAACACATGGAGGTTTAAAAGCACTGATTGGGAGTCAGCAGCACAATGGAGGTGTCGTGCCAAGGGTTCTCCAAACAAGGATTTGAGATTGTCTGAGTGCTGACACGGACGTTCCACTCCTGATTATCCTGGTCCCGCTCCAGCCCTGGCTCCTGGGGGGTTTGTAGCCCATCCAACCATCCTGACCATCATCACTTTGCAGTCACCCTCCCATGGGGGCCATGCTCCACACCAGGCTTCCATCCACACCCCAAAATCTCATGGAGACTGGGAGTGGCCAATCCCTGCTGGAGGCCAGGCTGGGTGCTGAAAAGCCTTCCTGCCCCACCACATGCCTGGGGGGGATGGAGGAGGAGATGAAGTGTAAATCACACAGAAAAGGAAGGGAACACAACATTTGGAAGAGTTTGCAGCATTTCAGAGAAATGCAGCCTTGCTGTAGATAGCAGTTAATTTTTATTGATTGTATTATTAATTGTGTTTGTTCCTTGTTTTTATGTGTACAAGGGTCCTACTGCAATAGGCTTTCACTTCTGGAATGAATGCTACTCATGTTAATAGTGGTGGTACTTGTCTTTTTTCCTTCACCTTCTAGTCCTGTGCAAGGTAAGAATCTCGGGTTGACACATATTTTTGGCTTATTTTCCCCTTTTTAAAAGGTTTTTTTTAGGAGAAAGCATACTCGTATTCCTACAACAGCAGGAAAAAAAGCAAGAGACACCTAAAGACTCTAAAACCAGAGCAGAATTTATTACTTTTGAACCAGTGTAATGATTTTTCTTGTGGTTTTTTCTTTCTAGGATTGTAAATGCTTTGACTGTGCAATGCTGAAAGATATTTTTCATTCTTTTGTTTTTCTGCATTCAACTGGAGGTGGAAGGAATAATGTTCTTAGTCAAAAATTGGAAGCAAGTTTTTTTTAATATCATTTGTTGATCTTCCATGACCTGTATTACTGCAGAAAATTCTGCCAGCCTTCTGGTCACTCTTTATGGAACATAAATAGTGAAGTTTCTGTGTTTTCAGACAAAAATCCTCCACATTATTCTCCTTTATATTAAGAATATTGTGTAATCTCATGTCTGCTATTGGTCTGTACTCCAGTGCCCACTGGTTCTAACTGGGATTAACATTTTACATGCAAAAAGTGATGATCAGAGACAAAAAAAAAAAAAAATTGCTGAACAGGGTAGAGAGAACATAGGAGTAAATAAATATTTTATGTCAAGAAATGTGTTGATTTGTTTGGGCCATTCAGGAATTATGAATACTGCCAGGAAATGAGGCTGGGAAGCACCTGATATTTGGTGCCGTGGTAACAAAATCTTTCTTAGTCTCAAAATATTTCTGTGAAAAAAGTCTAGAAAGGTGAAGGACCAGCTCTACCCACAAAAATCCTCAGGACTTCTGTGCATATAGCAGCTACAAATCTTTAAATTTCCTGCATTTCTAAATGTGCACCTTCTAGTAGCTCCAGAAATAAATAAAGGAAATTTTAGTTCTCTTTTTAGACCTAAACTGCACATGGAAACTTGAGCTAAAGTAGCATTTTACAGGTGACTTAGCTCAACCCTCTGGACAAAATGTCCTTTGTGAATTTTGAAGAGCAGTCAGCTCAGTCTCAGTTTGGCTGAACTGGTTTTCCCCCATCGCTTCCTCAGCTCTGGAGATCACCTCTAACAAGTTGAGCTTTTATGCACTTTCATATCGCACTACAAACTCACCGTGAAGATGCCATGCCTTATTTCCTCTGCAAGATGTTTAATCAAAAATGACCCACAATTTCAAGCATGAATGCCCAACATCTCATTATTAACCACTACCTGGGACTCTTCAGAGTGCTCTAACCTCAGCTGGGATGTGGTGACAGGATTCAGGAGACCACGGGTGTTTTACGGTTTAGGTCATCTTTTAACACTCCTTGTTATTTGGTAGGGAAAAGCATGGGGAAAGTTCTCCTTGTAGATTTTTGTATCAGCAGTGAAATTGTTGATCTGTGTGACCTTGGTCTAATTTGAGACCTCAAAAAATCAAGTAAGAGCCAGCCCAGAGAATGGGCTCTTGAGTTAATTTGCTCTCCCTGCCCCTTGACTTCTCAAGGTTTTCACTACAAGGACACTTTCCAGTGAGTTCATGAATTTTTTAGACACCTTTCATCACCGACCTTTCACTTCAATTTGAAGAGAATGGCAAGGTCTGGGCAAAACGACATTGTCACCATTGCCTTTTAATTTGTCTGTGTCAACCAAACACAAGTACCCAGCCTTTGTAATCATGTTGATCCAGCAGGCCTCACCGGTCTGGGCAGAACATTTCTCCCCATTTTAGTCTTTACAAATGTGGTGTCACTTGGTGAAATAAAGCTTGATAAAGGGCGAAGAAAAAATGATGACTAGAGCTGAAAGTTATTTTTTTTCCCATAGTCCAGTTGTCTCAAAGTCACTCAGGGATTGTTTGTGTTCCTTTTTTTGAAGGAATGAGATTTGAGAGCCATTCATTTTTTTGGAAGAATGCAGGTTGTACCTGGGTGTTATCTGGATACCAATGATATGCAGGCTGCAACACTGGGATTTCAGTGTGCTGTGGCTTGGGCTCCACACCAGGAGTCTTGCAGGTTTTCTGGGACAACCTGTGGATGTCTGGGAGTGAAAGGGCTTGGACTTTTTAAAGTAATTTCTAGCTCAGAACAGTGATGGCCTTCCTGAGGGCTCCTCCAAGCACAGCTGGGCATAAAGCCCCTGGATCCCTGGCAGTGTCCGAGGCCAGGCTGGACATTGGGGCTTGGAGCAGCCTGGGACAGTGGGAGCTGTCCCTGCCCATAGCAGGGGTGGCACTGGATGATATTTAAGGATCCTTCCAACTCAAACCATTCCATGATTCTATGAGTGCACCTTGTTCAGGTTGTTCAAAATAAAACCAGAGATAATCCTTCCATGTGATGGCAGCATGGGCTGAATTGATAAAATGGTGGAAATGAGGAATATTGCACTGATAAAATATAGAGCAAGAAATGTGTGGCCATTCCTGTGAGCTGCAATTTTTTTTTACCATCTCATTTAGTCCTGAGCCTTTGTAATCCTGGTGCTAATTAAGTGAGGCTCCAGTTTACATCAGTCTGCTACAGCAATAATCATGTCCAGTTAAAGGTCACGTTAAATGATTTGGGTCTCAGCTCCATAATGGCTAATTCCAACAACACTATTTCAAGACAGTGATATTGTTTAAAATTTGTAATGCACTTATATTCTGGCAAGGAAGCTTTTGTGTCTCTATGGTGAGCAGTTTGCTTTTATGAAGATAATTATTATTTTTGTACAGATCCCCTCTTTTTCTGCATTTATATTTGCAGAAAAAGTGCAGTGAGCTGTTGTAAACTCTGAGTCATCATTTATAGGTTGCAAAGTGGGGTAGTTTGGTGATATCCACACAGAAACATGTAATGAATAAATTAAATTACAAAATGAAAGAAAAGAAGCAGAAGGAACTTGATATGGCTATAATGCCCTCAGAGTTTTTGTTGCTATACATAGCATATAAATCCATATAACTTTGACATGCAAATTAAAGCTTCTGAATCCCAGCTAAAATTCATTAGATTTTTTCTTCAGTTCTGGATTTCCAGATTTGCTCCTTTATGCTAAATGAACTACTAAAAAACCCCACTGCTGACTTCAGAATCTCCTTCTTGGTTATCTTTTTGCTCCTCTAACAATATTTTATGTGCATTTCGAACATTTTGCAACTCTTACAGTATTCAAAATGGTACAAAGCTTCTCTTTCACTCATTGTCAATCAAGTATATTTCACCTCATTATTTTATCCTAATTTAGCATGTTTTTGGAATGTTCTGGGCCATGCTATTAAAATAACACTGAAGCAAGTGTTGCTGCACACAACCCTTGGGATTAAAACCAGCTCTCTTTCCATCAACCCAAACCCTGCGAGAACAACCTTCCCACCTGGTGATCCAGCTCTGGCCTGTCCTGTGGGCTTGCCTCAGGGAATTCTGAGGTCAGCTTTCCCTTAGGAGCATATGTAGGAAATGACATGTCTATATTCAGGCTGAGGAAATATTAAACAGAATGTCCTTATCCACTGTAATCTCACGCCCTCAACTTTGGGAAGCCAAACTCCAATTCTGTTACACCATAGACGAAATTATTTTTTTCCCCAGTGAAAAGCAAATCAATTTTTCCCCTTTGTAAATGCAGTAATTTGAGATTTGATATTAGTTTCAAACACTATTAAATAGACAAAAATGTACCTTGTAAGTATTTTCAGATTGGACGATTGAGTTTTGAGCCTGGGTTTGATGCTAAATTTGCTTCTCTGATTGATGGGAGCCCTGGGAACTGGGGGTGATGGGAGCTGCTCTTCAATCTGCAGGCAGAGAAGCAGAGGGCTGCTACCATTCACTTTTCATGTATTTTTTTTTGTATTTAGAACAGGATAACACAATATTTTTCTTCCAAAGTGCATGACGTGAGGAGAGGAAAAAAAGAAAAATCTAGGCATGTATATTTTTTTTCTTTCTAAAGTGAAATCATGGCAGTTTGAGAGTTACTAAGTTACTTAACCTGAATGGTTCATTATTTTTTAAATTACCAACGAGAAGAAAGAGTATCTTTGCTGACTAGCTAATATTTTTTCAATGGCATTTTGTTTTGCTTTAAATATTGTTTCTGGTTTGCATTATACTATTTGCCCACCTAATGAATGTTCATGGAATTTCTATCTTTCAGTGCCTAATTTTTGCCTATTAAACAAGATAAAACCATTCTCTGTGTAAGTCCTCTGGGGAAAAGCTGCACATAAGTGGTAATGGCAATTATGGTAAGTGGTAAACCCGGCATCTCTAAGTGCTTGCTGCAAAAATGATCTATAAAATATTTCATGTTAATGTTAATCACATGGTCTGTGTTGTTTACCTGGAGTTCTTTCCATGAAAACAGCCACATAGAACTGAAAAGGAAAAGAAATAGTAACCAGTCTCTGCACCTTAAATTTTGTTTGGTTTCTGTTATCTCAAGGTCTACATTGATGTAACAATGTTTGAATGAAATAATAAGATGCTGTTTGGTTGTAGGAGACCACATATGGGAGAAAAATCATTTAAATCAGTTTTAGGCTGATTTTAAAATTTAGTATTTTTTCACTGAGCATAAATTCCAGTCGGTTTGCACATCCAGGCTGTGCAGGAGCATTCTGAGGCATAATGAATTGATGATGCACGTGTGACTTATCATTGCACAGTCATTCAGTCCCTCCAGACTGACACAAAAATGCCAATTTTATAGATGCAATCAGCTGTCCTTTTCTCCTGGGATCATTGTTCTGGTGCCACTGAGATTTGATTGATCTCTGTTAGGAAGTGGCCCTTTCCAGTCCATGGTTACCTGTTGCTGGTAATTTAGCAATGGAGAATAAACTAAATTTTATTGAGAGGAGTCTTTCCACAGTGTGTCGGTGATCATGCAGAGATGAAAATGAAGCAGGCTCTGATTTATCCTGCAACTTATTAACGAACAAAATAATTGCTTGTGTGTTCTTGTGGAGCCTTTAACTCACACATTCAAAAGTGCGCCACACTGGCCAAGCTGCCAAAGCCTGAAAAGGCAGGCAGCTCCTTTAATATGAGAAGTTCAAGCAGCTTATTCTTGCTTTGTAAAGAAGAAAAACCTTAATTCCCCCTTCTCTAGATTAGCTAAAGGCCTTTTTCTATCAGTTTGTATTGCTTTAGAGTTCATTGCTAACAAGCCTTTGTCCTTGCAGTGTGTAGCTCCCAGCTGTCAGAAACCATTTCTGCAGCTTGTGAATTTAATCAATTCGGGGTGTCTGCTGAAAGTAATAAAACATCATTGAAATTCTGGTTTAAGAAAGTTAATGCACTAACGGCTCCCCGTGTGACTGCAGACAGCTAAACTGTAAGATATGGACTTTCTATTGTAAAGCTCTTAAAAAAAAATTACACTGATATCCTTGGTTGCACTTTAACTTATGGATTAATAGACCTTTAAATTTGAAACCAGCTCATCACCTTGCATTAAATGAACCAAGGCTATTTTGGACAGTTTTTAACAAAGGGTCAAGATAATATTAAAGGTAGATAAATTCAAAAAATTTCAGAACTCATCTGCATGGGCAGCCCAAGGCCTCCACCTCTAGGATTCTACCACCCTGTTCATCTCTTGGGCAGCAAAGTCTCCATGCAGATTTTCTGTAGCAGTTCTGGACTAAGTTTTCTGCCTTTTTTATTCCATGTGTGGTGTAAACCTGAACCCTGGAGGGGTCTCAGCTGGTAGATCACTGCACTGTGTTCTTATTGCATGTTATCTTTGCTTTGCTGTTGTTACTCTGATTTTTTTAGTGCCATGGTACAGCTTGCCAGGTATCATGATATATATTGGCCAATTTAGTGACCTGAAGAGGGGTTAGTTACCTAAAGAGAATTTGTTTATGAGGTGATAAATAGGAGTGGTTTCACTCAGCAGCATTAATCATGTGTACTGGAAGTAGCACAAAGGGAAATCTGGTAAACTCTAAGGCAAAAGGAAATTTTAATTACTTCAAGCTCATGCCAAAGTCAGAAGAATATCTCCAGAAGGAAATGCTGGTTAACAAGCACTTGATTCTGAACACCAGCCATGAAACAAATGGGTAAATCTGGGAGGATGTACTCACCAAACAGCAAGAACACAATAACAAAGCTGGCAATTGGGATGGGAGTTTGCTGGCAATTGCTTGAAAAAACTCTGCACTGCAAGGATTTCATTAAGGAGATGTGAAAATAAATCACTGAGGCAGTGTCCAGCAAAGTGTATTGACCTTCCCACCAGTACCCACATTGCAAATTACAACAGTATCAGTGGGAAGGGAAGAAACAGAGGCTAAAATACAGAAGGAATGCAAATGTGGGCAATGGAAAGTCATCCATTACAGTGTGTGAGTGGCAATCAATAACCTCTTAACTAGGCAAGGGAGAGAAAATAACTCCACATGGTGTGTTGTCAGAGGGTGCAGGACCTCGGGCACTTTCAGAAAGTGAGAACAGTTGCAGTGTGGTACAGATTTGCTGATAATGAGGCAGGGCATTTAAAACCTCTGTGAGATGAATTTCTGAGAGCACAGAGGATAAGGAGCACGGGAGATGGAACTCAGAGCTCAGATTCCATCTGCCTTCATCTCTGGCTGCCTGGAGTGCCAGGTCAGGATAAGGGGCAGAACACCTCAGTCTCATTTCAAACCTCTCAGACAAACCCCTGAGAGAGAACCCAGCACGGAACAGGAACCATGCAGAGTAAGCCAGGATGGAGTGCTGGAAACTGCACTCCCCACAGCAGCTCTCTCACTTGTTGATGGGTTTGAGTTGGTTTTTCACCCCCCCCTTTTCCAAAATCTCATGGGAAAGAGATCTGATAACATGACTTCATGTAATGAAACCGCAGCTGACACTGGCTTTGCTCACCTGGACCAGCCCCCAGCCAAGGCAGGGAACCCCTGAGCAGGGCACAGGAACACATCCAGGGGGTGGAGTATCTTCAGAGACGGAGACCCTAGTGCTTTGTAGGCCTGTGCTACCTCTGCCTCTGAGACTAAAATGTTTTGATATACTCAAGGTGTCAGTGCTTAGAAAATTAAAGGAATAATGAGAATTGGAAAAAAAAAAAAAAAAAATCTTTGTGAGTTTTCACTAATCTCAGAGTAATGTACAAGTCAGGAGTCAGGCTTGTATAAAGTTTTAGATCTTAATTCCTGTCAGGTTTGTAACCTACCTTGTATTCTTTTGGCATAAAACACCTATAAGGTATATTTATCTCAAGACCAGAACTTATTTTATATTTTGTGCAAGAAAGAGTGACTTGCAGCAGGTTGTAAGGAGTTTTGCAGTTCTTGCTTTTTGTTTTCTATGTTCTTTGTCTTCATTGTATATATTGTGACAGATAAAACAAAATAAAGGTCCTTCTTACAGGATGAAAATATAAACCTCCATAAGGAATTCCTTCATCAGAGAATGAGAGAATAAACCATTTTGGAATGTTGGTTAATGCACAGAGCATAGTCAGACATGAAAGTGAGGAAATTGAAAATGTTCTCAAATAGAATCTTACCCCTTCCTTTCTTTGTGTTCCACATTTTGCTGACAGAAAACAGCTGAAAGGGGAACAAGGATCATTGCATTTCCCCCAAATGGTACCAACCTATGGCTGCCCAAAGCTGGGAGAAGTTTGTAGACTGGACAAGTCTTGGCTATGTTGAAACTGTCATAAAAGAGACAATTTCACACTCGTGGGTTGAGGTAGATGTCGTTTATTACGAAAGCCCACGAGGTCCGGAATATCCCGAGGTAAAAAAAAAAAAAAGAAAACAAAAAGCACAAAAAGAAGGTCCCGGTACGGCAATAAGACTCCCCCGGCTACCAGCTGGCTGCCAAAGAGAGGAGATCCTCAAGGCCGGGTGGTGAACTTAAGTTAGCCTTAAGTTCAAAGAAAATTTTAAGCATAAGCCCCTGAAAGGGGTAAGAGGCCCAGCACCCGACCCAATCTCTACCTCACTGCTATTCAGCGAGGAGAGACACCAGGCACCCTGCACAGACCCACGTCTGCTGATGTTGGTGGCAGAGGGACCCAGCTAGCTCCTGAGGCTGGTCAAATTTGGGTTTTTATAAGGTTTTTGATGGGCTGGTCCGAATTGGTATCTCCGCCT
>VZRL01002080.1:245949-368000 GCA_013397895.1 Origma solitaria
GGAGAGATGCGATTCTTCTATTTTTAGATTGGGTGGTGCAGTGTGCTTTTAGTATTGGGATGGGTGATGGGCTTAAAGATATTAAACACAACATGAAAACCGAGTTTTTAACAGGAATACAATTGCCAAGATAAGATTTTTAAAGATACATAGATTATGAATTTAGGATTACATGATTTTAACAATTTCAACACCTCAATACTCTTAAACAGTTACTTTTTAACTCTACAACTCCTACTTAACAGTGTCTTTTTTAACTTTACAACTTCTACTCAACAGTTTCTTTTTTAACTTTATGACTTCTACTCTTCTAGGGTAACTCCAAACACTACCCCTTTCAAAACATCTTTAAGTTTTTTTTCTTTTAACCTTATAATTTATAACTTTATTAAAGTCTTAATTTTCTAATTTTATTTAACAGGTACCATAGTAATGGCCAACTCGAATATGCAAAAAATCACTCATTTTACTTATAACAAAACTCCTGCTGCAAGTGTGATGTTGATGTCAGAAGTTATTGAGGCTGCAGTTCTCTGGAGTTCTCAGCTTGAAGCCCTTCACTAAAACATTTGGAAAATAACATAAACCAGGTAAACAGAAGGAATTGATTTTTTTTGCTGCACACAAATACTGGGTTTAAGATAAGTCTTTCTGTAATAACTTCTGAGTGTTCTGCCTGTAACGCAGCCCATTGCCTTGATCTTTTGTCCTGCTCTGTGAGGTACATGATATACAGACATTTCAGGCAAGAAAGTTCTGTTTGCAGCTCTTTAGCTCTAAGCTACATCACATTATACGCTGCTTTTTATCCAACTATGTATTTGGCTTGCTTACAGATCCACACAGACCTGAAAACGCATGAAATATTTAAGATGCTTTGTTTATCTTTGTGCTGTGATCACTCCCAGTGAAACAGCTGTGTCACCCAGAGCTAGGAGAGTTCCAGCTGCATTCCTGATGAACTTTTCCTGACCTCCTGTGCAGTGTGGCAGCTTTTCCCTGGGGCTGGCATTATCTATGGCTGGAGTAATATCCACCACACATTGTGATCACCATGGCCTTGTCTTTGCTCTCAAGTAAAATGGCAGCATAATCACAAGATGCCAGAACGGTTTGGGCTGGAAGGAACCTGAAAGATAATCATTTAGTTTCAACACCTTCCATTATCCCAGGTTGCTAGAAGCCCTGTCCAATGTGGCCTGGAACACTTCCAGGGATGGGGCAGCCACGGCTGCTCTGGACAGCCTGGAATTGCCTCACCACTCTCAGAGGGAACACTTTTTATCCATGAAACCCTTCGTATGTTCTTTTGAGTTGGGCTGTTTGTGTGTGTTTGTACCTCTCCCATAGAAAGTGCTTAATTAAAGCAGCTTTAATTTTGTTTCTTTCAAAAGGATCTCCCTAGATAAAGCAGTCAGTTCTGAAGACTGAGGAATAAATTAGGAATCATCCTCAGACAGTAATACAGCTAATTAAACCAAGTTAAACATAATTAGACTCATATCTGGAATAAAGGTAAGAGAGATGGTGATATAAGTGAAGCCATTCAGCTCAGACTGTGTAAGTTTGAGAATCCTCAAAGTCATGGTTTCCAATCCGTGGGAATATCATCCTTAGAGGAGAGCCCTTAATGTAGGAAGCCTAAAGATCCAATGTCCTGAGACAGTAATTTTGGAAGACAGTGGCAGTTTTTCTCCATCCCAATCTGCAGAATCTTTCTCTTTGCTGTCTGATCTATTGTTTTCAGGAGTCATTACTGCCAAGAGCTTTCTAATGTAGCTAAATGAACAGCTCCATATGATTTATGGGAAGGTTTCATGGCAAGACTTGGGAAAGATCCAAACCTCACAAAAGAGCTGAGGATCCAACAATTTTTGTTTTGACTTCTGAATAAATGACCAGATTTTGAGGAGGGCACAGTGCCAGCTTTCCTCTGTGCCAGCTTCCCTTCATTCTTCTCAGACAGAGCTACTGATTCCAGAGAGCTTTCATATATTTTGAATAGGTTCATAAACGGAAATGTACATTGTAAATGATCATATTCTAAGAAAAAGGAAGACAAGACCACACTGGAAGGTATAACAGAAGGAAAAAGAAAGCAGAAAATATTCTTGAAGCAACATGACAAGATAATGCCATCTTTAAGCATCGTAAATTTGCACATTTTTATCTCTTAATTCTATCCGAGTGCCAGGTTAGTGTTAACATTAATCAAAAATATTCCTCAGAAACTGTTTGCTAAACTTTTCTCTCCAACCTACTTTCAATTCCACAGGGCGAGGCGCTGAATGTAAAGCATTTCCATCTATTTATGATCATTAAATACCGAGAATTTTGAAAGCAGTAATGAAATGCCCACTGAATTAAATGTTCTTGAGGAATTATTGTGGCTGATTGTTTTATCAGCTTTGAATGGCTAAACAAGTCATTCTCTCCTGCAATTGCACCTGTTGGAATTGTGCTCACAAGCAGTTTGTGAGAAGTGATGTGGAATTGCAGGCAGCAACACACAATACTCTTGTTTGCTTTTTGATTTGATACCAAACCTCCAAGGACAGCAAAATCGTTTGGACTTGCAGTAATGGCTGTTGAGTTTAATTCCAGTTTTTCCCTGTGGAAACAGGTACTCAGCAAGGGGGGTTGGTAGGCTCCATTCTGCAAAATATAACCACAGAAGAGTTTGTCTGCTTTCAGAGACATTCCCTCCTTAAGAGTTTGGAGAAACAAGCTGGCCACAGAATTAAGGAGGAAAATAATTTTTAGTCTTCTGTGATGTCTCTGTTCCCTTCTCCTTTTGCTGTGTGCTCAGCCTAAGCTTTGTGTCTCGTTAGGAACTACATCTCGTTGATGGAGCTGTCAGGAAGGGAAGTTAACTTGCTTTAATTTCCCTTTCAGGATCTGGTAGCCTCATCTGAGAGCAAAGGAGGTTTGGAAAATTCTGGCAGTTCCTTCCCTGAGCACATCACTGGTGCAAACAACAGCAGGTCCAGCAAACTTGTGGGGGAACAGGATATTGGATAATATATCTTAGAGGAAAATCCCTGATCAGGAGATACAAAGCTCCTTGGAAATTGCATAAATTGAGATGATTTTAGGCTGGGAACATTCTCATTCTTCTCACCATGCACTGGGGCTGGTGCCCTCTGGCCTTCTGTGGGCTATTATTGCTGCCTTCCACAGATTTCTGGAGAGATTGCTGTTTCACATTTAGCACTCACTCTCTGGCTGCCTAACGGTACACGGCTGATCAAACCATCCAGGAAGACCAGGCAAGATAAATTAGATGCTTAATTTGCACATCAGGAACTTCAGACAGCCTAATTTTAAGGGGACATTTTGATAAAGTAAAATAGCACTGTGCAGATATTAGTAATTGCCAGTTCCACAAAATTATTAATGATAGATGAGCTCTGGGCTTTGAATCTTTGCTTAAATCAGTGTTTGAAGGCTGTGCCATGAAATATAGGCAACAAAACTCATTAGGAAACTTATCACATAATTGTCAATATTATTTGTAATTTATATTCTTTTTCTCCATCACTGTCTGTACTTTCAACCATCCTATATAAAAACAAATATAAACCAACAACCTCATAATACAAATGAGTCATATTGTGAATCCTCCTCCCAAAATATAAGTTGATTTTTGCAAATCTGGAAACAGAACAATGCATTCCTGTACATGCAACTGCCTCACATGGTCAGTAACATTGTCCCTTAAGGGTTCCCACTTTTCCTGACATGGCCTGAGCACAGCAATGTTTAGGTAATGTTTTTTTGATGATTTTGTGTTCTTGCATCTCATCTCCTTGGTCCTTCTATCCTTTCTAGACACATCTGTCGTTCCACACCTTCTATCCATTAAGTACCTTGGGAACAAGCAGAAACCTAAGCAGAGCTCAAAAATATCTGTATTACACAGGAGTTTTAGTTATCTCCTTGATTTGGGTTTGATCAATCCCTCTCCCACATATAAACACACAAGGATCAAGGCTGCTTTCTCCTGACCTGCTCCACACCCTGGTTCCAACCTCTACTCCAAAGGTTTCCAAAGACTGTTGCCAGGCACAGAATTGGCCATGGGGGTTTCTGACTGTGTGAACATAAGTCAGAACTGGTTTAGCTTTTCCAATAACCCTTAGAAGTGTTCCTGTACATTTTTTTTTTATTTAACAGACAGATTTTTTGATATTTTTCCAGATTTTTTTCCCAGATTTTTCTCAGTTTGCACTTTGCATCACACCTTCTGTGTTCTTATCATTGTGAATTTTAATATCATGGAGATGATAGACTGCCACATTTTGCTTCCTTTATGTTTCACTTTTGTGTACACCTTGAACATATATAAGTCCTATTATGAATACAAAATTATAAGTGGATATATATTCTTAGTGATGTTACTGATTTTAAAGTTTTCTCAAAACTGCCTTGAGAACCCTTTAAATCAGAATCTTGTGTGGCATTTCTTGAAATGCTAAAGAAGTAAAATATTGGCCATCTATAAAGTTGTGCACATTCTTTTTCTCTGTTTGACAAACAGGTTTTATTCTCTGCATCTCATTTACACATTGCTGAGAACTGTAGCTGACAAAGGGCAAAGAGGAGCATTCTCCAGAGCATTTGCATGCTGTGTGTCAGCTTGGGTGAATATAGATACATGTGTGAATTTTGAAGTGAAATTAAAAAAATTAGGAGAGTAATACAAAAGAAAGAACTTCCCAATGTTTTAGCTCATTATATAATCTTCATTTCATAACAAATGCTCCTCTGGAATTATTCTATTTTTTGTATAAGTCAATTGCTTCTAAATTTCAGTGGATTTGTGTGGACAGACAAAAATTTAAATGCATCCCACTGTCCTGGGAGCATCCCAATAGGTGAAAGGTGTCCTGGGACAGGGTAAGAATGTGAGGAGATCCCAAAGGAGCTGAGCTGGAAGGAAAATCCAACACCTGCACAAACCTCCTGTATTCACCACTGAAAATGTTGTCCTTGAAAGTACATTTGTCCATCTGAGTTGCGCTGGGGAAAGTGTTTCTTGTTGTCACAGGTGTCACACTCTGATGGGGAAGCATAATTTAGTTATTTTTTCTCCTCTCTTTAGTCTACATTGTCCTATTTTCTCTACTTGGGTGAGAGCCCACCTGCAGAGCTGCCCCAGCCCTGGAACAGCACAGGAAGGAGCTGGAGCTGCTGCAGAGAGCCCAGAGGAGGCTCCAGGATGAGCAGAGGATGGAGCAGCTGTGCTGGGAGGAAAGGCTGGCAGAGCTGGCATTGCTCAGCCTGGAGAGGAGAAGCTTTGGGCTGAGCTCAGTGTGGCCTTGCAGGGCCTGAAGGAGCTGCAGGAAAGATGGAGAGAGACAATTGCCAAGGGCTGCAGGGCCAGGAGGCAGGGAATGGCTTGCCAGTGCCAGAGGGCAGGGCTGGATGGGATCTTGGCAATTAGGAATTGTTCCCTGGCAGGGTGGGCAGGCCCTGGCCCAGGGTGCCCAGAGAAGCTGTGGCTGCCCCTGGATCCCTGGCAGTGCCCAAGGCCAGGCTGGACATTGGGGCTTGGAGCAGCCTGGGGCAGTGGGAGCTGTCCCTGCCATGGCAGGGGTGGCACTGCATGGGCTTTAAGATCCCTTCCAATGCAGACTGGTCTGGAATTCTATAATTCCATAATTTTAATTGTCTACCAGTGGTTCTTGTTTAATACTGATACCCAGAGGCCACATTTGTTTCCTTCTTGAACAGAAATAAAATCCAGTTTTACAAGACACAGTGTCTGTTTGCATCTCCTGCAGATGTAAGGAGGTGCTGTAGATATTTCAGTACCCTGAGGACATCTTTATATAATGATTGCTCTTGGGCTGAAGCAATTTAAAAATCCCACTGCATGCACTTGATGTTTAGTATAACGAATGAGGGCAAATGCAAAAGAATTGCAATAAATAAGCTAAACACTGGAGAATTCTAGATCTAGTCTACAATTAATAGAAGTGCAGCCATGTTAGAAAGAATTCATGTTTATAAAGTACAGCTGTGCTTTGTTCTTTTAATAAATCTTTGGGGCAAGTTTGTCTTGAAAGCTGCAGTTCTAAATTTGCAAATTCCCTATTTCACTTCAATTTCTGCCATCCCAATTAATACATTTATCTAAATGCTGTTTTTAACTTTATAGCTAGTAAGAATAACAACAAAGACAGGAGTTTGTCTGAGCCTCTCTTTCCAGGACATTGTAGATGAAGTGTCACCTGGTGTCTGCAAGAATTAAACCTCTGCCTCCCCTTCAGCTTCTCTTGGAGTGGTCAAATCCACAGTTCCTCAGCTTTGGGGCTTTCACTCCTTGCATTCCACACTTACCGCTCAGCTCTGCTCGCTGCTCTTTGGGAATGTCCCACTCCTCCTGTCTCTCCCTCTGGTAACCTTGACTTAAGGTGGATGGTGAATCCTTTCACAGTCACATTTTGGCTTTTCCTTTCCCACTCAGCACAGGGTTTTTGGAGTTTGATTTGCGGTAGCGGTGGACACTCGGGAGGCCTGTGGGGATGGAGTGAAGCCCTTGTGTGAGCTGGAGGAGTAACCTCAATTATCTCAGTGAATTATTAAAATGCAGATATAGATCTAATATTGATACCCACCTGAGAATGGATAAAGACTCTCTAACTTGTTAAGGTTAGAAAGTGTATGTTTATTTCAGAGCTGCAGGGATAGCTCCCAAATGTACAGCTCCGAAGTAACAATGCAACACAGAACTTATTTATCTATGACAATAATGCATATTTAAAATACAGATACATATTCATAGCATAAGCGCCTCCCATTTCCCGCTTAGTGTGGAAATTTGCAAAAGTCATTAAGCATGCGCAGTTCCTGCAATGGAATTGGGTTGGCGGTCGTTAATTTGGGTCTGAGGGCTGCTTTGGATGAAGTAATATGAGTCTTCCTCACTTTGACCTTCTTACCTTGCTGGTTTTTGACAATACATTTGACCCTGGAAAACTCCCAATGCTCTCTTCTATTGCTTCTAAATAGGTTGCATCTGGGCAAAATTTGTAACTGTCTAGGCTCTCCTTTAAACTTCTTTTCTTAAAATGATTAATTGTCTATTCTAAGCACAGCTGAGTAAATATCAAATAATCAAAGGCTACTCTGCATTTAATCATTAATTTCTTTCTAGCTGAGTTCTGCATCTTTTTCTATTCTAGTTGATTTTAACAGAACTAACTTTTATCTAAAATCTCTGCATTTAAGTGTCTAAAAGAAAACCCAATGTTTCATCGGTGTTGTTAAGGCACCTCGTTCATGGCAGAGCTGCAGTGGAGCTGACAGGGTCTGTCTGTCCCACGCTTCCGTAACCCCAACCCTCCATCCATCACCTTCTCTTCATCCCAGCAGGGCACAGCCTGCTCGTGTGCTGAAGAGATCTTCCTCCTAGGAGAGGATATTGAATGTTCAGCTGCAGAGTCAGGATGAGAAATCTCCTTTATGAGCACAGCTGGATAACCTTTAGTCTTTCTGTGGGTATAAAGCCTCAGACAGAACCTACAGAGCTTATTCCAGTGCCAGGTTGTCAGAAGAAATCACTTTTTTTTTATTAAGATGGTGTTTTGAGCAACATTCTACCACTGACTGGGTTTTAACAGCAATTTTTCATATTCTTTACAAAGAAAACAGACATTTAAAAAGCAAATTTCTCTGTGAGCTTTAATAGTGAAAGAAGGAAAGCACATTAGTAAGGAGACAGCACATTGCAAATTAATGTAAACTTTATGGTTTCTCAGCAGTTTCTTGGAATTTTAGTGCTTTGAGTGTATTTGCATCCAAAGTTACACTGAGATTTCTTGAAATATTTAATGCAGTACTTTATTGCATCATTTATATATTTTAGACATAATGTTTCTGAGGGGAATAGATTTTTCCTTGTCACTACACCACTTCAGGTGAAAATATCAACATTTACAGGGAGGGTGATATGAGCCATGATTTTTTACAGGAATTTAAATTTACATATGAAGAAATATTGAGGCCATAAAGCAAAATAAGGTAATTATTAATTTAAGTCTGGTTCAATTTTTAAAATATAATCTGCTCTCCAGAATAAGAAGCTCTGTGTTGTATGTTACAGGCAAAACAAAATTTTTCCCCCCTAACCTTCTTTGATAACAGCTTTTAAACTGAGAGAAGATTTAGGTGGGATACAAAGAAATTTTCTACAGACGGGCAGGCCCTGGCCCAGGGTGCCCAGAGAAGCTGTGGCTGCCCCTGGATCCCTGGCAGTGCCCAAGGCCAGGCTGGACATTGGGGCTTGGAGCAGCCTGGGGCAGTGGCAGCTGTCCCTGCCGTGGCAGGGGTGGAACAGGATGGGCTTTAAATTCCCTTTCCACCCAAACAATTCCATGAGATAAATACAGCTCCTTCAAGAGCATTATCTGTGGATAATGGCAGTTGTTTCAAATGGCCTAATGCTATCACAGCTAATGAAAATTCTTTGCCTTTTGGTCACTGAGATCCAAGTGAAGCTGATTTATGAAGGTAGTGTTCGTCTGTTGTATCTCAGTGAGAAAAAAGGAAACTAAAGAAAATCAAATGTGGTCCAATGGACTGGAGAGAATCCAGTGCATTCATTAAATATCCCCCTGTTAATCACTAAACTTGAAGAAGCTGCTGACTCTTTGTTCGCTTTGTTCTTTGCTATCCCAGAGCAGATGACAGTCCAGCCTTCCCTTCCTCAGCTGCGCAGCCTCCGCTGGCCCTGCCCAGGAGCTGCTGTCCCTCTGGGCTGAGCATGCCGAGCTGGCACAGCGCTGCAGAGCTGCTCCGGGGCTGGCACAGGGGCAGGATCACTCAGTTTATTAATCAGCTTTCACTGTAGATCTTTCCTCTTACCAGGGTGTATATAATTTTTTACCAACTCTTAATATCTATCATTCATTTCCTACTTCACTGGTGAGTTGCTAAGGAGCTGGACTTGCTGAGTAGGAAGGTGTCCACTGCACAGATTTTATAGCCCTTCCTATTAAGAGCCACATCTAAAGCCCTTTGGAATTAATTGGGAGTCAGAAAATCACAGAATCATGGAATGGTTTTTGTTGGAAGGGACTTTAAATCTCACCCAGTGCCAGCCCTGCCATGGCAGGGACAGCTCCACTGCCCCAGGCTGCTCCAAGCCCCAGTGTCCAGCCTGGCCTTGGGCACTGCCAGGGATCCAGGGGCAGCCACAGCTTCTCTGGGCACCCTGGGCCAGGGCCTGCCCACCCTGCCAGGGAACAATTCCTAATTGCCAAGATCCCATCCAGCCCTGCCCTCTGGCACTGGCAAGCCATTCCCTGCCTCCTGGCCCTGCAGCTCCTGAGGAATTGTCCCTCTCTGGTTTCCTGCATCTCCTTCAGGCCCTGGAAATCAGTTAGTGTTTCATCAGACCTTATAGCAAAAGAAGCCTTGGCTCTCTACAGAGGCCTTTTTTGGAGGAGGATGCACAGGTCAGATCCCCAGGAATCTGTCAGTGTCACTCCTGAGGCTGTTGATGTTGCATCTGTGCTCAGCTCAGTCACGAGCTGTAAGTGCAGGATGTTGCATGTTGGGAGAGGATTTAAGGAGATAATTTGGCTTCCTGCTGTGAAATAGAACATGTTTGTTCAGCAGGTGTTTCCCGGGATTTCCACAAGCAGGCTCTGTGCATCATTGATGAGGGAGCCTCTGGAATGCCCTCTCCCAGTTTGTATTACTGCAAAAAATTCATGAAAATTTAGTTACACTTGGAATAAAATAAACTAAACACAGCCAGGGAGCAACTTGAGATCTGTAATTTCAAATGTGGGATCCCTAAAACTTCTCTTTGACTTTTATTTAAGGAAAAGAGGTTTGAAACTTCTATTTCAGGGTAAATGGTCAGTGTATTAAAGTTTGAGTCTCTTTTTTTTTTATATGATGCTCATTTATCTAAATCATGAGTATCTGTTGTACATGACAGTGACATATTAATCCTGACATGAGAATTTAAGGTATAATAGAAGTCAGAACAATCTATTTTAATCATTAAATCTGGAATTTGCTTAGCATATACTAAAACTTTCTTGTATTCAGGTGACCTCCCATGACTGTTTCTTTTAGCAAATCAGAATTTATAATTTTATCAAGACCAGATCAAGGTTCAGTGATTAAAAAGAGCAGGTGATTTCATCATGTCAGAAACAGCCAGGCATTGTTTTTTTCTGCAATACTGAAATTTGAACACTCTTCTATGTGAATACAGTAAGGATTAATATTCTATACACACAGTATTTGCTTCCTTCCTACCTCTAAAGAGAAATGAAATTAAGACACTGTATCAGAGTGGCTTTATGATAAAAGTATATGGGTTTTATGAACCACAGAGCTCTCGAATAAATTCTCTCAGCATTCCTATTCAAGATGTTAATTTAATGTAACCACTTGAATCATGAGTGTGGTCTTTCCACGAGTAAGATAATTAAAGAGTTTGAAAACTAGGATTAATAAATCATTATAGCAAGTTTAGTTTCAATTAACATTATGTATGTTACTATTTTAGTGAGTAATTGACATCTGATTAGCATGTTGGGTGTAGCTGCTTAGATATTAATCAAACTTCCAAACCTTGCTTACAAAATCACTTAAAGACATGTACATAATTTCCCTTTATTTACATGGTAACTAAGCTTATCTTTTGCATGCGTTTGCTCAGGGCCACAACTTGTAGCATATGCTGAGATTATTATTTATTAATTAGAGTCAAAATTGCCAATATTATTCAAAAGTCCATGGGGCAGCACATCTGCCTTTTTGATGTACACTGTGCAATCTCAGCCATTACGGAGGTTTCTCAGCTCTGTGGGTGTCAGCTCACAGAACTGCTCGGTTTTGAGTCTGAATCTGAGCAAAACAGCAGCTTCATTTGGAAAAAATGGAATGAAACCAATTTGTTAGCAGCTTTACTTTGAAAAATGAATGAAACTAATTTGTAAAAAATACAGCGATGAGTCTTTCTGATGAAGAAGGTAATAAAAATGCAAGGCATGCAGGCATATTTTGTGCTCAGATCCAGTTAGTTTGTGCTTGAGCAGACTAAATTAAATACTGTAAATTCTGCCCAAGAAATGTAAATACTAGGAGTTAAATGTGATGGAAAATTCAAGCTAAAAAGGAGAAGCTACCTTTAAATTTAATCTCTCATCTTTGAAATCATTTGCTATAATTGAAATGATTTTTGGTCATTAACATATACTTGTTATCATTAAATATATGTGAAATATGAAAAATCTTGCTTTATAGACTGTCAAAACAAAGTTTCAGTAACAGAAGAAAAGACTGTTGTTTCTTACATTGGATAGAAGGAAAAATCTTGAACTATTGACTGATTTCTCTGATGGAATGGTGAGTGAAAATATCAAATCTCTCTCTTTTTTTAGAGAATTTGCTCTCCTGAGATGCCCAGAGCAGCGAAGTGGGTGGCAGGGCACGGTGTAAGGTGAGGATCTGCCGTGTGCGCTCATCAGAAATGGAGAGCAGCGCTTGCAGCCATTCCTCGGGAAACCTCCAGCTCTCCGTGGGGAGGAGTTCACACAGGAGCTTTCAATCTGCCTTTTCATTTGATAGTGGTTCATTTTTCTATCCCTGACTGGCGTGAATGGCTCCAACACCAAAAGGCTTTGGCCTCCTTTGAGGAAGATAAGGGCACAGTTCATCCCTCTGCAAGAATTCCACTCGGGAGACTGATTCAAAGTGCTTTGGCAGCCCTTTGAAGGCACTGAGAGTCAGAGGTGCACATCCAGGGAAGGCAGAATGTGGAAGGTCATTGGGAAGAACTCTGAAGTGCATTAAGAATCTGGAGAGGCTCACTGAGAGCCTGCTGGGGTTTATTTTGCTGTGAAATCAGCACTGCCCAGGGTATAGCTCTGTTGGCTCTGCCAGGGACTTTCCTCAGACATTGGGAAGTTCGGTCCCTCTCAAATCCATCCTGGCAGGGGATTCCCTGCACCCCATGACCCCTGGAAGGAATGAAAATAACCCAAGAGTTCTACAAACCAAACATTCAGCCCCTTGAAAGGCATACCCCAGGTTATTGCCCAAATTAGCACCTCAGAGCTGACTGGGGGAGAGTCACCACCTCCTCCCCCAGCAAAGAAACCCAATTTGCCCCATTTGAATGATTGACAGTGAAACGCTTCCCACATGGCAGCTTTTCCAGGCAGCATTTACAGCAAAACAGAAGAACTCCAGTAGCTGAATAAACTTCTCATCTTTATTCTTTTCCACAGAATAAACAAAAAAAAATTCATTTCAAAATTTGAATGAAATGGGAAATGGGGATTAACCAAGCAGTAAGTGAAAGCAAGCCACAGCCTCAAGCAAATTTGTAATTCGGTAAGTTACAAATACTTCAATCATGAGAAGGACAATAGAAATTCTGACAGGTCCTGTACCGGAGAGAGCTTGTGGGCACCGTTGTAATAAATGAACAGAGATCTATTTGATTTTTTGTTAAAAGTGAGAAGCCCCAAGAGTTTCATGTTACTTCATTTAGTGCTTGGTGAGGCTGTTTATATGAGACTTTCCCCTACATTTTAAATCACTTACTGCTGCTTTGGCAGTGTCTGTTAGATTCCATTAGATTCATTAGCTCTTCTAAAGAGCATTGCTCTGTGGAAATAGCTGAAACAGCTGCCCTGTGTAATTTTGTTACTGCTTTAATTTGCTCAGAATTCTGTTTTAACACTCCAGCTGTCAAATACAAAGAGGAAAAAACAATCAATAGAAAAGCACTTCTACCTCAGTATTCTTACGTGTACAGTTTGGGGAGAAGATGGGCGAGAAACTAAAGAAATATAAGGGGTTTTTTTGTTATTTTCCAAGAGATTTCTTAGAGCTGCTGGAAGTAGATAGCACTTCTGAAAATGTCAGCGATGGAGCACTTCACAGTGGGGTGAGTTCTGCTCCTCTGCCAAAGTGCTCCTCTCACACCGCGAAACATCTGTCAGTCTCCAAGCCCAGCTGCCTTCTGTCCAACACCGCTTGTTCCCTCTTAGATCTTGGCCAAATTGGGGTCAGAAGATCTAGCCATGTGCTGTGCTGGTGTCCTTAAAGCCTTTTGTTCCTCCAGGAATTTGGGATAAGTTTTCATGGAGCATCTCTGTGCAGCTGCAGACTGCTGCTGGAAATGGGTGAGTCCATTCGGAAACCTTTGATTTGCTAAAAGAACTCTTTATGTGCTGTAGTGAATATTCCTGGTGCTTTCAAGAACACGGAATCGCTTCCTTTTTATGGTCCCACCCAGACCATCTAGGGAGAAAATCCAGGGATCTCCTGTTGTTGTTGAATACTGATGAGAAGTACAGAACTGCAGAGAGGGAATAACAACAACTGATCTGCAGCAGTTCAGGGTCAGCATCTCTCACAGAAGTTGGCTGAGTAATGCCAACCTAAAACATGAGTCCTTGTTACCAATATCTTACAAATACAGCAACAAGGATGGTTAAATGCATAAAGTAATGGCTTTTTTCTGTTAGATTTTGGGTTTTTTTTCAGGGGAAGGGAGGGGAGCGGGGGGAAAAGACATTTTTATCTTGCATCTGTATTTCTCTTCTGATGTCTTCAGTGAAATGAGGCAATCTTCTTAAAGGAGGTTTTAAGATGAGATCTAGCGTAGCATTTTCACACTAACAAAGAGTAGATTTAGATGGGATCTTGGGAATTAGGAATTGTTCACTGGGAGGGTGGGCAGGCCCTGGAATGGAATTCCCAGAGAAGCTGTGGCTGCCCCTGGATCCCTGGCAGTGCCCAAGGCCAGGCTGGACATTGGGGCTTGGAGCAGCCTGGGACAGTGGCAGCTGTCCCTGCCGTGGCAGGGGTGGGATGGGATGATCTTTAAAGTCCCTTCCAACGCAAACTATTCCATGATTTTGTGATTGCTCTGTTTAGGGTTTCTGCCTGAAAACTCAGCAAATCACCTGTAACAGTTCAGGGCTGAGTTACTAAATTAAATCTGTAACTCAGCAAGGCTGGGGCTGACACTGTGATTAGAGGATGGTAAATCCATGTCCATGCTATTCTAGAGGGAAGAATCAAAATACAGTTAAATTTTCTTGAATCTCTTACAAAGACAGAATTGATAAAGGACTTCTTGGTTTTGATGTCCATGGCAAACTTTCCCAGACTTTGCAAACACAGAAGGTCCATTGTCTCCTTTCTAATAGGCAGATTACCAATATTTTTTCAACAAAAAATGCCAGTTTAAGCAAAATCAGCCAGTCGTTGTGCTTTAAGTTGTTGTGTAGTCAGAAGGGAGATAGTAATAATTCTGGAATGCTACTCTAGAAAAGATATTGTCAATGCTCTTTCCCGGAGGGCTTTGCCCTAAAAGACCATTATCTCAGTTACCCAAGTTTTAGCCTATCTATTCTCTATTTTTTAATTCAAAATGAATAAATGTGTTTTTGGAAACATTCTTGTGATTTTATGTCCCAAGTCCAGTGAATTAGGAATGCTACTATTGTGCCATCCGATAGGTAAATGTATCTCTTTCAAATTAAGTGCCTCTGAAAGCTTTTTCTGATATCCCAGTGATGCAGAGCACACAGACAGACCTTTTATTTCTCATTGTTAATAAGTCTTCACATGTTAAACTTTAGATTTCTGCTGTCAAAGGCAAATGTTTGTTTATGTCCTCCTCAACAGCTGTCATGTTAGTGTCACTCTTTCCTTATTTTTTCCTTTAATTACCTTTCAAAATATAGTCTTGAAGATGAAAGGCCAGGTACCTTCTTTCAAAGGTCATACTTAACTGGCAGTGCTGCTCATTGCAGTTTTCTCAAAGTCAGCTCCCTTGTCTCAGCAGATGAATATGTTGTCATAGCACAGGTATACAGCACATCAAAAATAGTATATTTTGTACTTTTCTGTCTGCAAGTTTCCACCGTGTTATCTTTTAGCACTAATTCACAGCCAGAAGACCCACTTAGTCCCAATGTACTCAGAATTAAGGTTAAGGTATTTCTAGCCAATAAGGGATGTGAACTTTAATCAAGTACATTCAGGATATAAATATATTTTTCCCTGTTCATTTGTTTCTAAACACACAAAGGGTGCCCAGCCTTTGGCTGATGGCAAAGCCTATTCTAGGATTCTCTGTTTTATCAGGGATATAGTATTTTTTCCCCTGTGCTGGTTATTCCTCTGCTGCCTGCAAACAGCTAAACAAGGAGGCAATGGTGCTAAAGGAAAAACACACCCCTGAGAATTAACTGCATATGTTACAACATGGTCAGTCTTCGCTGTTAGAATAAAGGATCAGGAAATGAAGTGCTAAACTAAGTACTGATTGAACTGCTTTCCTCAGGACTGCTGTTGCTGATAATCCCAGTATTCTTTGCAGCATTAGTTAATCACATCCCTTGTTTGCAATAAACTCCTCTCAGATCGTCAAAGGACACACTGAGGATGGAAAGTTAAGACATTTAACACCATAACGGTTCACTGGTCTGCATTAACTGGGGAATTTGGAGAGTGTTAATTATCAATTTATATTTGCTGCAAACTCATCTGTTGCCAGTCCTTTGGGATTCAGGAAGTGTTGATCATGATATCATCACTAGAACTGGGGAGAAGCCACAGCCAGAGAGAGCTGCACCTGTTGAGCTGTGGTCAGCGCTTGGCACCTGCAGCCCCGTCCTGCTCAGGAAGGAACCTCGGCACAAAGGGCAGGTGGATAAGAATCCTACCAGACCATGAAATTCCTGATGAATCCTTGGCCTGAGAGTCCTTCCTTACTTTACTACTTCTCCCCGCTCTGTTTGGGAAGGACATGGTTGCTTACATTATTAACATTTGTCAAATCCTTTGAGACTTAAAATGGACCTATCCTTTTTTGCAGATATTTCTGTCCAAAGCCAAAAATGGCTCAATAGAGATGATTTGGTTTGAAAGATTTTTGTTTAAAATACAGTAATTAGATTTAATTTCTTATATGGCTTCTTTGTATGAAGAGCAATGAGTCTCTTTAAGGATAAAAAGCTGTGTTCAGAAAGTTCTTGAGCTTTCATTTCTGGGCCCTTCAGACATGTGTAAGGGTAATGCTTGGAGGATACTTTCACACAGCCCTGTGTGCTATTAAATGCTTTAATCACATCATTAGTTTTTCCCCAAAGCCTTCAGCATTGTGCCACATATGGATAAACACTAACTTTGATGTTAAATAGGTCACCAGACTGGGAGATGAAATTCCTCTTGCTCACAAGTACCAGGTAGCCTTGTAGGTTCTGTACTTTCCTGAGGCAGAGCACTCATATTGTCCAGTGATCTCTGTAAGAACATATTTCATTCCACTGTGGTGCAAGAAAAGTCCATTTAAAATAATGGGCTATTTTAAATATTTTCCAGCAGAATAAGAGTCAACAAAAAACTGAGTGTCCACTTCAGATTTATTTTATTGCAAATTCATAGTGCAATGGCCTCGTTAGCCACTCTGTCTGTCCATTTGTTGATGAGTAGTAGATAGGTGTCTTCCAGAAGAACAACAGAACCACCTAAAGACATCCATGACTGAATATTTCAGGAGTGTCAGAAGCCCAATTCCATTCTGTACTATATTTTGGAAGGTGTTGTTTGACTCGGAGCAGGAAGCAGCCTGCCCCCAGCAGCACCTCTTCAGGAGGTGGCACAGCTGCTCCTCCTCAGGCACATTCAGAGGCCCAGCAGCAGTGCTCTGGCAGCTTTCTGTAAGAGATTTGGCTGTGTTGATCCAGGAAATACATGGAGGAAGTTCAAAGTTGTGGTTGCTGTGAAGCATTTTCTTCTCAGGAATGTGAAGCATTAATCAAAAGAATCATAAGTACTGTATTGGGTTGGTGTGACAAGGGGGTTTTTGGTGGGGGAGGGATACTGGAAGGGGGGATACAGGGATGGCTTTTGAGAGAAGTTTTCGGAAGCTTCTCCCAGGTCTGACAGAGCCAATTCCGGCTGACTCCAGGATGGACCCACCCCTGGCCAAGCCTGGGCCCGTCAGCAACAGTGGCAGCACCTTTGGGGTAAAGTAATTGAGACTTGGGATAAGAGCCCTGCAGGACTGCAGCTGGGAGAGAGGAGTGAGAATTTGTGAGAGGAGCAGCTCTGCAGCCCCCCAGGGCAGGGCAGGGCAGGAGGGGCAGGAGCTGCTCAAGCTGGGGCTCCCCTGAGCCCAGGCTGCAGCCCATGGAGAGGCAGCTGTGCCCCTGCAGCCATGGGGTCCCGATGGATCAGAGATCCCCTGCAGCCCATGGGGTCCCGGATGGATCAGAGATCCCCTGCAGCCCATGGGGTCCCGGATGGATCAGAGATCCCCTGCAGCCCATGGGGTCCCGGATGGATCAGAGATCCCCTGCAGCCCATGGGGTCCCGGATGGATCAGAGATCCCCTGCAGCCCATGGGGTCCCGGATGGGTCAGAGATCCCCTGCAGCCCATGGGGTCCCGGATGGGTCAGAGATCCCCTGCAGCCCATGGGGTCCCGGATGGGTCAGAGATCCCCTGCAGCCCATGGGGTCCCGGATGGGTCAGAGATCCCCTGCAGCCCATGGGGTCCCGGATGGGTCAGAGATCCCCTGCAGCCCATGGGGTCCCGGATGGGTCAGAGATCCCCTGCAGCCCATGGGGTCCCGGATGGGTCAGAGATCCCCTGCAGCCCATGGGGTCCCGGATGGGTCAGAGATCCCCTGCAGCCCATGGGGTCCCGGATGGGTCAGAGATCCCCTGCAGCCCATGGGGTCCCGGATGGGTCAGAGATCCCCTGCAGCCCATGGGGTCCCGGATGGGTCAGAGATCCCCTGCAGCCCATGGGGTCCCGGATGGGTCAGAGATCCCCTGCAGCCCATGGGGTCCCGGATGGGTCAGAGATCCCCTGCAGCCCATGGGGTCCCGGATGGGTCAGAGATCCCCTGCAGCCCATGGGGTCCCGGATGGGTCAGAGATCCCCTGCAGCCCCTGAGGGCCCACACTGCAGCAGGGGGGCTGAAGGAGGCTGAGACTCTGGGGAACTCCACACAGGAGCAGCTCCTGCCAGGACCTGTGGAGAGAGGAGCCCACGCTGGAGCAGCTTTGCTGGCAGGACCTGAGAGCCACAGGGACCCAGGCTGGAGCAGCTCCTGAAGGACTGAGTGCAGCCATGGAAAGGGATCCAGGCTGGAGCAGCTCCTGAAGGACTGCAGCCCATGGAAAGGGATCCAGGCTGGAGCAGCCTGAGCATGCAGCCCATGTGAGGAACTCATCTTGGAGAAGTTCATGGACTATCTCCAGTGGGTGAGACTCCTCCCTGGAGCAGGGGAAAGGTTAGGAGTGAACAGGAGGAAGGGGTGGCAGAGATAAGGTGTGTTGGTCTGACCACAGCCCCCATTCCCTGTCCCCCCGTGCCTCTGAGCAAAGTAGGTAGAGAAAATCAGGAATAATGTTAATCTTGGGAAGAAGGGAGGGGTGGGTGGAGAGTGTTTTAATGTTTGGCTTTATTTCCCATGGTCCTACTCTGATTTGATTGATAATAAATTCATTTTCCCCACGCTGTGTCTGATTTGCCCACGGTGATATCTGCTGGGATCTCTCCCTGCCCTTATCCCAACCCAGGAGCCTTTAGTTGTGTTTCTTCTCCCCAGCCCAGCTGAGCAGTGACAGAGCAGCTCTGGTGGTCACCTGGTGTCCAGCCAGGGTCACCCTGCACACGTTCATTCCGAGTGCCATGGATCGATCATTTGGACACTCGGTCCTTGTTCTGTACCGAAGTCTCCTGGTACATCACAGGCAGATCCATGCATTGGTCACCTCTGGGAAACTCCAGCATTTCTTTCCAGAGATGAATGCTTTAGTGTTGTCTTGTAGCTCTTCTGAGCAGCAAGATCTCTTAAAAATTCTGATCATCATGGATAGTGCATTTTCTGCTGTGAATTCCCAGCTCTTGAGATCTGAAATGACAATGTTATTTGGTTGGATTATCCACGACATTTTGGATGGAAATGACTGAGATCAGTGAGGATGAGATATATTTCACTCCTGTCTCACTGACAATTATCATCATCATTTTTATGCCCACTCTTTTTCTTTCTAATTTTTGCAATTGCTGTTCTTAATGGCCACTATGGCTCATGTGAACTTGAAGCCAATCAACATTTTATGTCAATTCAATTTGTCTCATCTCAGTTCTCTATTAGGGCAGTGCTTTAAACTACTTTTTTTCTTTTCTGCTAAACTTGCAGATTTCTTCTGAAGAACTTTGGATATTGTATATAAAAGGTGGATCAGGAACCTGCTGTTCTTCTTAAGCATTCTCAAAATGGAATGGAAATGTTCTTTTATTGCAAAAGATTGAGACAAGTTTTGGAGAAAAGAAGTAATCTGAGAAATTATGAACAAATCTTTGTAATATAACTGAAGCTGTGGGGAGGACAATTGAGCAGAGGACTGTAATTATTTTAAATAGTGATGTTTTGGAGAAAAATACTGAGCCTGGAGATTATAACCCAAACTGAACTACTTGGCAATTCACATAACTGAAGTGGTGCATAGGAGATGGTATAGAGACACATGGAAAACAGGTTTGCAGATTTTTATTTTGGCTTTTTAATGACTTTTTTAAAAAACAAATTAGTAGTTAAAATATTTGAATATTCATTTGATGCCATATATTCTGAGCATGTAAGATGTTCAAGGACTACATTCACACTTTTATCATGTTTTAGAATATGGTTCATCAAATTGCGGTAGTTTGGCACAGAAAATACAGATCTCAAAATGCGTGATAGGTGCAGGTGAAGAAAATAAAAAGACATCTGGTATTGGTAGTTCAAGTCTTACTCTATGTGACTGTGAAGAAGCATTAAAAGGTAGATATCAGCAACATTTTGAACTCTACAAGGAAGATTGTAATTGTAACTTGAATCATTATTCATCAAAGAATGAATCTGACAAAAAACCTCAAAGGTAAGAGAAAGTCTGTAAAATGTTGAGACTAAACCAGAAATTCAGATGATTATTGCATAATCTCTCCACTACACACCTCTATTTATTTATTTATTTATTTATACTCCTGGTCTTACTTTTAATTTCTCCCATACCCTTCTTCAAAGGACTGTAATGATTCTACTCATGTGGTGTGTGCAAGGTGCTCCTCAAAGGTTTTCAAATGGTCCAAAAGTTATGATTGCTCAAATACCATTCCCAAATCTGAAAAAGTAATATCAGCAAAGAATTCCAGCTTCTTCACTTGGATCTGATTTTTATAAACCTCATAATTTGAATTGACCCATCTGGGTTAACCTATAAGAGCAAGGAAAGACACCCACAAGGACAGAAATTTGAAATTCCAGGAGCTTGTGGCTACACTGACGGATGTAGAATTTAGGAATCTTTTCTAGTTTTAGGAAATTTTCAGCTGCTAGGTTACTCTAGCTTTCATTAATAATTTTAAACTAATTAAACAATTTTTTCATGCTTAGTTGGAAATCTCTGTTAAAAATAATATATTAATTTTTGTGTATTTTTAAATTATATACAAGTAATCAAGATGGATAGTAATTGCTAATTAAAATGCTACAGTAGCTTAAAACACTTTTAAGGAAGATGTAATAAATTGAAAAATATGAAGAAAAATGACATATATATTATTTGGACAATTTTTTATTCTTAGCCAGAAATCGCAACAGTCAGGATCAGCCAAAGGGGAGGGATAGAGACTACAAAAGGTTGAGATGGCACAGATCCAACAAGGTGAATTAAAAAATATAGAAATATTTCCATATGTTCCTGGATGAACAAATGTTGGATGGTTAAACTTGCACCCACAGTACACTGTGAATTAACCACACAGTTTCTTTTGTTTGTATCATACAGAGCCATGAAAGCCAATTTAGTTTTTAAACTCAATCAATTTTCTCTCCTAAATGAGCTGAGGTGGGGTCACCCATCAGTAAACCTCTGTCAGAAAAGCTTTTTTTAGACTGTCCAGCTCTGGTCTTTAATGGCACCAGTTTGAATTAGACCTTAATGTAATGTCACTTTAAATTAGGGGCTTCAGCCTGAACGTGGCCATAAAGAATATTATCCAGGCAGAGTAAACAGGTTTCTATCAAAACAAATCAGTGTAGGTTGGAAATAGCAAAGTCACTGACACTTTGGAGGGCTTGGATTTCATCGTGGGATTGGCTGTGTCTGCTCAAACTAAACACAGCAATGTCTTCAGGTGACAAAACAATTGTGTATTTAACATAATAAAAGCACAAATGCACAAAATATTGCCTCCTGTGGGCTTGAACAGGTCTCCCTTCTGATTTATGCCCTCCTTTCAGGGTTCTAAACCAGGTCCCTGCTGCTCCCCTGCCAGCAGGAGCTGTTCATTGCTGTGCTTAGTAAACCTCAGGTAGTTCTCTCCTTTTTGCCCCAATTTCCTTCAGCCCATGGAGCCCCCCGAGCTTTGGGAGGCAGTTTGGCTGTGCCAGATGTCACGGGAATCACTGGGGCTTTCTTCATGTCATTGTTTAGTTCTAGGAAACCTGGTGACATCTTTTTCTTCCCCCAAATAGCATCTCTGTTTATTTCCAGAGGCATGGAAGATGAATGTGTGTGTGCACACATAATCAGATATTGATTTCCGGGTAAAACGTTCGTAATTTACTTATGGGAGAAATAATTTAAAGCACTTTTCCCAGGGATAGTTAATTCTAAGGGATGAGTTATTTATTTTGGAATTCTGTATCTTTATGTCGTGAAATCCAGCAGAGAATGGTTGTGGGTGAGTTATTTGCCAGATGGCAAAATTTCTCAGCCTACTCCAAGTCGGTTGTTTATGTGCACTTCCTACTGCAGGAAAAAAACTCTGTGGAACCTGCACTTTGCAACTGGCAGGCAAGAGAAAAAAATCGGCTGAATTGCCATTTGTCCCTCTAAATAGACCCCAGTAAAATAAACAGAGCCATTCTGAGCTGTCCATTAAATAAGTAAGAGTCGAAATCAATGGAAATTAAATGAATGCAATTTTGGACTCAACATCTATATGGAATTAAAAATACATATAGGATCTGGTCCTTACCAAGAAAACAAAATCAGTGTGAAAATCTAGGTCTTAACTGGATAATTGTCAGTTATGGCGCTGCCTTGCAGAAGAAGGAGCCAGCTGGTGCAGCACTAGTCTGGACGTTCAGCTGCTCAAATCACTCTGGGCTTTGCCACTGACTTGCAAATTGGAAAAAATCCATGGTACAAATTGTGGGGGAAGAGGTGAACTTGTCAACTTTTAAATGGAATTATTTAATTTTTTCCATTTATTTTTGAACCCTGTGGGCAATATAAGAGAAGTTCAATATCAAGAAAGCTTTACATGATGGAAAAAATTAGGGGAGATAATGATAAGAGGCAGAAATTGTGTCTACAGCTCACTCCTGATTCTGGATCTGGAAGGGTTGGGGTCTGTTTCCCACCATCCTGAGGCCATCCCCAGTGTGCTCCCTGCAGCCCCAACCCTCCTTCTGACCTGCTGGAACTCCCCAATGATTTGCTGATTCAGTATTAAACCCTGCAAGAAAATAATGTTTTTTATTTCTGAAACTATAATTTATTTCAGCCACATTCAGCAATTCAAATACATGTAGGTCTGATGTCATTAAATGTCTGAAATTCATAAATACTTTCAGATTCTGATCTAAATAAACCTTATAGTATCAGAATGGTAGAAAATTCAGGGGGGAATGTTATTATGGTTACAGTGGTGAAATGGAGAACAACCTCTTGATTAAACCATATAATTATAGTTTCTGTAAAAATGTGTAACTTAGTTGGACCAAGCTGTCTGAGCTGGTAACCTGAGGCCACCAGGGTTTTGGGGAGTTTACAGTTTGATCTTTTGCCACAATGAGATTTGAAAAAACTGTGCAGAGAAAACTCAGCATGAGTAGAATCACAGAATCATGGAATGGTTTGCGTTGGAAGAGACCTTAAATCTCATCCACTGCCACCCCTGCCATGGCAGGGACAGCTCCCACTGCCCCAGGCTGCTCCAAGCCCCAATGTCCAGCCTGGCCTTGGACACTGCCAGGGATCCAGGGGCAGCTTCTCTGGGAATTCCATTCCAGGGCCTGCCCACCCTCCCAGGGAAGAGAAATTTATCACAAAATTTGGGAAGACTTTCCAGTGGTGCAAGGAAGAAGCCACCTTATTGTCACCGTTTCTTATTAACAACAACCTGACTGCCACTGTTTCTAATTAACAGAGGAAAACAGAGCACAAAACAGTACCAAGAGCAGATGGTTATAAAAAGGCTAAAAGAAAACATGAGCAGCATGAGACTTGATTTTTCACTGATTCCAATTGTGCTCAGGATTTCGGGCAGTGCTGCTTTTCCTCTCAGTAAAACTGAAGTGACAAATCACCGAGTGGGAAGGAGGAGAAGGAGAGTTAGCAAATTATGTCACCAATGAACTTTGTGTGGAATATGTTAACATTTTGGAGCTGAGATGAATGATTTTATTAAAGATCTGAGAATGCTTAAAAGCATATTTTAGAGCCTAATGTTAATATCTCTTGCTATCTCGAGTCTTCAATTTATATTGGTGCTGTGCTTTGCTGTTCTGTGCTTAAAAATAACAATAACATTTCTAATTATAGACATTGATTTATCTCTCTCCCTCCTCTTTTTTTTAATGATATTCATATATTAGGAGAGGGAATAGTGAACTCTTGCAAAAAATTACTTTACAACTCCTGTGACTTTTATAATTTTCCCATTTATAAAAGTCGAGGTTCATAATTTCTGGGCTACAGGAGAAAATGGAAATCCAAACTTGGAGAAGGTGGTGGAAACAAGACACCAATCCCTGGCATCTTTTCCCAACTCTGTGATTGGCATGACAAATGCCAGCATAAAATACCATGAAGAATTTTATGAAATGGTAAGTGATGTTGGCAAAATCTCTTTTCTATAGCAAATTTGTTCATCCAGCCTGGAGTTCTGGGTGATCAACTGGTTCTAATGGCTCAGCAATTTTTCAATGGTTGAGATTAAGTTGGTGCCCTTGGGTCCAGTTTAGTGGCATACAAAGCATTGCCTGAACACTGCAAATTTTGGAAAAAACCCCAAAGTTTCATATAAGCAGAGGGTTGCCTGCACTTGTTTTTTTCCAGGCTTTCACCTGCTGTGGCTGTTGGATCCCTTTGCAACTGATTAAGATGTATTGTATTTAAGAGCTACAATGGCTTTGAAAAGTGGAAAATGTTTTAATAAACACAAACAAGTAAAAGTCAGAATCATTATATGATTTTTTTCTGTGCTTTGGATAAAATACAAAAATCCTTCTGTATTGAAGACAAATTCTGAAGGAAATATCAGATCAGAAGTGCTTCATTTTTACATTTTTTGTTCACAAGGAAAATTTCAGTGCTTTTCAGCCTGTACTGTCTTGTTTCACTCTATTTATTTGTGTTGCTTTTCAAGTGTCCAGCATTGAATTGCTGATCCCTGTGATCCTTGGCTAATGGCAGTGGTGGTTCAGGTGCACCTGTGGAAATTCCCATTACACCATGGGAGATTCTGTTCCTCACAGATAGATTCTTATATAAGGTAAATAGGATTAGAGGTATAAAACTGCTCCATATGGCAACGCTTTGCATTTAGTAATATTGTGCAAAAATAGGGAGAAATTAAGACTTCCATGATGTCTGAACAATGCACAAGTTGTTTGATATTACTGTGGATGATTTTAAGATCTACTGTATATGAAACTGCTTTAGAATGACCAGGACCTACCTTGCCACTTTTCACAGGAAATATTTTCACAGAAACCTCAGTAATATTTAGAGAATTTTAAACTGATGTCATTGTAGAAACCTTTCAGAAATTGTTATTTGTCCTAAGACATTTTAAGTTGTCCCTTATCTCTGTCTATAAAGTTGTAATTACAATGTTCAACTTTAATTGTACATAATGCTCAGTGTTCAATTCTACATGTTCATCTCCATCAATCTGATTTTGGATTTGCAATATCAAATTTTTTTTCAGTATCTGATTTTGGTTTTGCAATTTCATCCAAACATATTTTCGGTGCAAGTTAAGAGGTTTTAATTCTTATATTTCCTACAGGCTATTGCAGTCAAGAGATTTCAGATGACGTAGCCTCAGCTCTGGTTTTTATAGATTTTACCAGAAGAAGGTCAGAGCTAAATACATTTCTTAGCCCACACAAAAGGCAGAATTTTTGCTGGAAAGGAGTCAGAAAAAGTCTTGCTGGTACATATTTAGTCATTGGGGGAAGATTGGATTTATGTCAGTATCAAGATGGATGGATTCAGTTGGAAATTCCTCAAGTAAAAGGAAATTGTTACTGAACCATGTTTTGATTTTCCATGTTTTCTCCCTGTCCATGGAGATAAAGTACCAGGTAATGTGGGAACAACTCTAAAATCTATGGTTTAATTTACTGTTTTTAATCTAACAATATAAAAGTATTTAATTAATACCTTTGTGGTTTTTATGTTTTACAGCAGTGGTTTTTATTTCTGGATATCTCCTGATTTCTCTCTTTCTCTCTCTCTGTGCAAACACATCCATGGGGTTCTCAGTTGCAACTCTCTAGAATGATAAGAATATTAATATACAATAATTTATATTATAATTTATATACAATTGTAATTGGTATACAATAAATTATATTAAAAAGTAGCAAAGCACTAACTTTTCTTCTTCCCACTGAACTGATTTTGGTACAAGAGGTCTGATCGATATTAACCAAATAATAAATTAAGAAGACCTCCTGAGATACGATACATTCATGTGGAAATAGAGAATATTTCTGCAGTGTCCCTGCTTGCCCAAGTTCCAAAATGCTTTTAAATAACTCCGTTTCAGTTATCCCACCACCACCATCTGTAAGAAATGAACAGATTTTATTCTTTTTCATGTGTCTTGTAACAGTCCATTTTTTGCCTTTAGAAGTGTCAGAATGTTCTAAGAGGTGAGGAGTCCTATTCCAGGGGTTCATGAGTTCACAGAAGGATATTATTGAGTTGGCCTTGCCAGAGCATGTCCATTTCTTTACTTTCAGCTCAATAATCTTTGCTGTAGTAGACAGAGGAATGTGTCCTTTTTTTCCTTATTTTTCATACATTTCAGAGGAAACTCTATTCTGTTTCATATTGTCACATTCTGGATATTTTCTAAGTCAAAGAAAAATACCACCTGCTTTTCTATTTTTGTATGCCTTTATGAGCATTAATCTCAGCAAACTTCTGTGGCTTTGCTTTCTTTCTGCAATTAGTGGCTGCGTTCAGGACAGTTCAGTTGCAATTAGAAGCCAGAGGGGCTGGATTATGGTGCCTGTTGTCAGACACAGTAGAACCCATCTCACAGGGGCGTGGTGGGGACTGAAAACCCACCTGGCTGTGCTCACTTCCATTTGGGATAAGGGCTCTGCCAGCCCAGTCCGTCTGGGGAAATGTCGGGGGGAGCTGCTGTGGCTCCTGGTGTTATTGAGAGCAAACTGCAGAATTGTAAAAAGGTAATTAATTGTTAGAATTGAAGAAGAGCAATGTGAGCTTTTCAGTACATAATAATCATGGAATGGTTTGGGTTGGGAGGGACCCTAAAGCCCATGCAGTGCCCCCCCTGCCATGGCAGGGACAGCTGCCACTGTCCCAGGCTGCTCCAAGCCCCAATGTCCAGCCTGGCCTTGGGCACTGCCAGGGATCCAGGGGCAGCCACAGCTTCTCTGGGCACCCTGGGCCAGGGAATATCTCTAAGGCAACTCACACAGTACAAGGTCTTGCTATGCATAAATTCCTGTGTTTCCTTGATTTGCATCATCTTTCCTACGCAGAAAATCCTAATTAGGATCACCTGAAGGAGAAAAAGAAGTAGCACAGCCAATTCAGAGCCCATCAGTCTCATCACTGGCACTGGAAATTGTAAAGTAAATCAGCTTTTTTAAATTCTGAAAGCAGATTATGGATATGAGATTTGTAATTCCCAGGAGAGCTCTGGGGAGCAATATCAGGCAAGCAGCAGGACAAATTTATGAACACTTTTAAGGTAGAAAGTACTATCATTAACCTAATTTAAAAATGCACATGGGGTCTGATAACATAAAGAATGTGGGTTTATTATCTCAGGATGTTTAGGTGGTGTTTCCTTTGAAAAGCAGGGCGCCTTAGGACTGTTGTATTTGAGGACCTGGAAGGGTTCTGCAAAAATCATACAACAATTATTATTAGGAGATGAATTATAATGGTTTTGCAGACTGCTTGAAGAGAGCTGACCATGAAGAGGGGACAGTGGATCCCCGTGTAATGCAACACAGATATTTTCTAAACAAACTCATTATCACAAGTGCACTAACTGCAATACAGATTTGGTTGCAATCGGGCTCCTCTCTTTCCCATGTGCCATAAACTGCTGCCTGAAACTTCCTTTACCATGAAGATTTTTTGCCCAGACTAAGAGAGTTAATGCTGCACATCAGGTACACCCCCAGCCTTGATCCCTTGCCTACACCTTCTAAATGCAGAGGTTTGGTGCTGAGCACCCCTGAGCTGTTCTCTCTCTGTCTCTCCAAAGAGTGGCAACTTCCCTTCTGTGCTCTGTGCTGTGTAGGTGTTTTGTTCCAGCACCAGCACATTAAACAGCCAGCACAGTCCATTTAAAATAATTAGGATTCATTTTCTCTGGCTCCCACGAAAACAAAAAGGAAATTATTTGCAGCTACCTGCACGGTGCCAACTTAAGGATGATAGACTAAAGTCATTACAGGTAATTGAATTTAAACAAATATTAGCCAAGCTTTGCCCATGTGACAAGTGATTTTTTTTGCAAGTCCAAGTCAAAACACATCTTTCTGCTGAGCACTTTTCCAAAGGGATGATGCACTTGCAAAGAGCATTTTTCGTTGGAAAAACCTGGATCTGATAAATTTACAGGTGGCTTCTGACAGCCAAAATCTATCCAAAAAATCAAGTCAAATTCTATCCAAATCCTCCAGGTTTTAAAAATGAATGCTGATGTTTTCAGACATATCTAGGTTACTTATAATGAATTGGATGATTATTTAAGAATTCCAGGTAAGCAAATGAATTCCTGAGCTCAAAATTTAATGAAGTTCAATTGATATAAGCAGGGAGATTGAAATAAGGCTTGAAGGGTTTGATTCTTGATTAATGGAGATCTATATAGTTCATGTATTTTTTTCCTAATGTAACAGATTTGGAATAAAAAATGTTTAGGTAAAGTTTAATATTAAATAAAAGTAATTTATTTATTTTATTTAATAATCAATAAAAGAAATTAGGAGGGGATTGGAGACTTGAATGTATGCATCAAACTTTGGGGATCCCTTCTTTCCTTGTCCTGTAAATTAGAAACAAACGCCTTCTGGGGGCTAAGAAATGGTGTTCAGTGACCAGAGGAGCTGATTAAATAATTTTTTTTTAATTGAGAAATAATCCACTATAGTTTTCTGAAAGATTGATAAAAAATCACTGACCTCTTGTTCTCAAATTTGAAAGTCGCTCAAATTTTAATCTTAATTGTTTAGCGGCAACAGTTGGTGCCCATGAGGCCAAATTGCTCTGAATTTCCTTGCAACATACAGGAGTGAATGAGAAATGATGGTATAAATAAGCTCGTTAAAAGTGCAAAGCAGACTAATTAATTAATAAACTGCCAGCTTGAAGTTTGACATGTCAGCTACAAAGATGAAAGAGAAAACAAACATTCTCTGTTCCCCACTGCCGTACCTGAGCAGTGTCTAATTGACAACTAAAAATCATTCTTCAATGTGCTCATTTTCCTCAGGATCCGTGCCCAGCACTACTCTGCGCTGTCAAATTTATTAGATGCCACAACGCCAATTATTTCTTGTGACTCTGTGACTGTTTAAACATGAAAGCACAAAGCAGTCTCCGCAAATTTCATGTACTGATCCTTTCTCAGCACTGGGGTGGTGGGGCCTGGGGAAAGTCCCCCCAGAGGGCAGCCAGAGCCAGCCCTGCTCAGTTTTCCTGCGTTTCCCTTCCCCTCCACCCTCCTGTCCCTCCTCTCCTCAGCAACAGACACACATTGTAGGATTGCCATCTGTGGGATTTGGTCCCAGTTTTGTTTCGGACAGTCAGGATGGAGACGAGAGATCTCTGAAGTCAGGTCTTAGAGCATGAGGTTTATTGTGACAGGTGTGGGTGTAGGGGAGCTGCTGGGAGCTGCCAGACACAGCTCAGAGCAGGGCAGAGAGGGGAGAGAGAGAGAGAGAGGAAAGAGGATCGAATCCCGTGGTTGCCATTTACAATACAATAAATCATCTTCTGTGCTGAATATTCTAATCTTCACTAACCAATCTAGAACAAGCTACAAATCCTACAACATTTACATAAATCCTGTAAGAGTCATTGCATTACCATACGGCGTTATATTTTAAACCCTAAAAACTGCTTTTTGGAGCCTCTGACAAGCTGGTAGGGTCTGCTCTGCCCCTTGGACCTGTCTGCAAGCACAGGGGATTGTTAAATCAAAAGGGGATTCCCTTCAGTGGCCACACCATTGTTTTCCAGTTGTTCAGTACCTGGGGTTTGGTATCTCAGAGCTTGTCTTCATTTCAATCTCCCTTATAGTTTCCATATTCTCAGCATCTTTTGCCAGGTAATCATATTTATAAGGCTTTCCTATTTCATCTTCCCCAACACACATCTCCTGTCTGTCACCAGCCCCGGGTTTGTTGCCTATCACTGGAGCTTTTTTCCCGTCTCCTTTGCTGCCTTTATCATTTCTCACTCATTCCTATTCCGCCCTAACTTTACACTCTCATGTCAGGAGATGTGAGTGGCCCTGTTGCTCAGAGTTGTACGAGTATTTGCCATGCTCTGGGGAGATTTGATTTTTCCCAGAAAGCAGGCTAACAATACATCTCAACCCAGCTCGGGAGTCACTGGAGAGAGGCAGTGGGACTATGCAGACAAGTTTTCTCCACCTTAGTCTCTCTCATTAGAAACAGCTCTTGGAGAAAGAATCAATTCGTACTGAGAATGAGGCTTTTATTGATGCAGGAAGAGATTTTGGGCAGGAAGGAGCCAGACAGGTATGTGCTGTGAATCATTTATTTATATTCTGGGGTTGAGATGTATTTGTAAATAACCCAAGCCGCTTCTGTCCTAGCTGCCTGTGACACATTACTGTGTGTGAGCATGGGAAATGTGACATTTTTGCCCTGCTCTGAGTGAGGCACAGGCGCTGAGTCCCTGTGACAGTGCAGCTCCCACAGACCCAGGGCTTTTCTGGATGATGCTGCTCAGTGCTGAGCTGTGGTGCCAAAGCCAGAGCTGCTCATCCTGCAGCCTTTCCAAGGAAAAGGGGAGCAGCAGCAGAGCTGTTGTAACTCCCTCAGTAAAACACTCTAAAAGCTGTGTTGAAGGATGGATAAATAACCACCAGAAGATTCTGAGCACAAGTACTCTTGCCCTTGCTGTTTTTTCAGATTATTGCTAAAATCCACCCACTGAAAGGAGAGTTTCCAAGGATTCCTGGCACGTGGCATTAGGGCAGGTGTACACACTTCAGCTAGTCCCACCGGGGCACAGCAAAAACACAGGTTTCATACTAAAACAAAAGAAAACAAACAAAAAAAATCACTTCTAGAGCTGAATTAACATTTTGTCTTTCCTGCAAAATCTTTGTTTTCTGCCTCTTTTCCAGCCCCCACCTGTTACACAGCACTGACTCTGGCCAGGGTCAGCAGCAGCTTTGACTTCAGGACATTTGTGTGAACTTGTGCCCATCTTCAGCCGTCCCGTACTGACTGAGTATTGATACTGTGATAAAAGGGACTTGCCAGATTTCCTGGGGGGAATCTGTTTATCCTGGAGCAAAGGAGGCTCAGGGGAACCTTGTGGCTCTGCACAGCTCCTGCCAGGAGGGGACAGCCGGGGGGGTCGGGCTGTGCTCCAGGGCACAGGGACAGGAGGAGAGGGAACGGCCTCAGGCTGGGCTAGGGGAGGCTCAGGGTGGACAGCAGCAGGAATTTCTCCATGGAAAGGGCGCTCAGGCCTTGGCAGGGCTGCCCAGGGAGGTTTGCAGTGCCAGCCCTGCAGGTGCCCAAGGAAGGCCTGGCCGTGGCACTCAGGGCTCTGCGCTGGGGACAAGGTGGGCACTGGCACAGCTTGGGCTCCATGGGCTGGCAGGGATTCTCCAACTGTTATGGTTCTGTGTGACCTGAAAAGAGCAAATGTGTAAAATGCTCCTTCTGGGTGCCCTAAGCAGTGGCAGCCCAACCCCAGGCAGGCTCAGTGAGCTCCTGTGGGGCCAGGCTGTGGTGCTGTGGGTCTGATGGCACCATCCCAGCATGGTGCAGAGGAGGGGAACTCAGGGCAGGACTTCACTGAGACAAACCCTAAAGTTTTGTGGGGATGGACCCTCTGCCCTCAGAGGAAGAGCTTGCCCAGATCAGCAGATGGAGCTGAGGGATTATTCAGCCTTTCATTCCTCTCCCCATCGCACATGGACATTCAGGGTCCCTGAGCTGTGTCCCTGGGGGTGGGGGGCTCATCCTGCACTTCAGCCCAAATTCATAGGACAAAAAGCTTTTATTTACTCACTGACATGATGCAAATCTCAGAGCATGGGAGGGAGGAAAGCCGTGGTTTGGATGGGTTGGGCATTTGCCCTTGGTGTCCTCAAATCCTTGTGCCCTTGCAGAGCTCCTCAGGATTTTCCTGTCCTTCAGAGGGAGAACACTGAAATAAACCATTTTAGTACCAAGTGTTGGATATTCTGCATTTGGACAAACTAGCTTTACTCTGTCATCCCTTCTCAGCTCCCTGGGCTTTAGGTAACGTGGAAAATTATTCTCAGTCCGATTTTCAAGTACCTTTTTTAATGCTGCACAATAACCTGTACAACAATCAATGTCCAGCTCTGTTGTCTAGCATTTTTCTTTCCTCTTGGAGAATGGTATAAATATTAATAGCAGTAACCATGGATATTCTCTTTTATCTGACATGGTACAAAAGAAGAAAGCTTCTCCAGATCAAATTGACTATTGATCTTGATGTGTCTATTTGTGTAACCACTGTCACCGTAATTTCAACACTATAATTAAAAAAATATTGAAGCAAGGTAACCTTCCTCAAACTCAAGAACAGTAAAAAATAGATAAAACATGATGGATGGACTTCTTCTTCTCTGTTATGGAACAAGGGTTAACTAGGAGCCAGAGACAAGACTACAGGGTAAAATCAGTGTTAAAGTAGTGTCAGCCCTTGAATTTGTTGAAGTGAAAAAAAATCGATGTATTGTGAAAGAAATTACAATTCTGTTAGGAGCAGAAGCCTCAAATGAACAGATCTGAAGCAAGAAAATGATTTGGAAATGAGTGAAGACTTGAAGTAGACATAACTTTGGTTATTTTCTCTCTACATCTATGATGTTTAGTGATTATGCTTTGTTTAATAACAAGGACAAACAGTGGTTTAGCACAGCTGTTCTCTCACTTGCATTTTCCTCCAAATAAAACCATTTAAAAGGCTTTTTTTTTTTTTCTGACTACCAGCTCTGTCTATGGCAAGAAGAAATGATTACCCCCCATACATTCCCTTTTCATTCCAAAGCACAATGATCTCCCTTGGCTGCTGAATGGCTAAAAGATGGAACAGAATGTTTTTAATGTAACTCTGATTGACCTTCATGTTCCCCACACTGTCTGGCTTTAATTCTTCTTAGAATGGCATTAACATTTGTTGAATACATCTACAATTATATTTGCTGAAACTGTTGTATACAAAGCATGTTCAGCTACAGACTCTGTTCTTCAATAGAAATGGAATGTCTTTATGCCAGCCACGAGGATTGCAAATCTCTGATTATGGGATTACATTTTCTGCAATCAGGAGGGTTTTGTGACAGAATATTTTTAGTTTTGCTGCATGTTTTGTCTCCCTGTTCATCATCAGTAAATATGTCCCTTCTCTAAATTTCCTTCTTTGCTGCGTTTACTGCACAAAGAACTTATGAATGGCTGAGACATCCATTCATCCTTTTAACAGCATATTCAGGCTGTCTCCTCTCAGTCTTTGTAAGGAGAGACTCATTTTCCACTATTGTGAAAGTGGAATTAATCCTTAGATTTATGATTTTTAAGCATTTGTTTTCTGAGAGCATAGGCACATGAAACAGTCGCTGTGCAAACTGAGCACATCTGGTTGGAGCTTTTCCTTTGGTCTCCCTTAAAGGGGTTCTTGCTCATAAACCTTATCCTGTATTGATGAGAGACACAACAACTATGCAGGATTTTATTTTCCAGACACAAAAACTGTGTAATTTTGATAGTCTTATATTCTTATTTTAGGATTAGATGGGGAAAAAGAGGTAAGAAATACAGAGCTCTGGGTGGTGAGGATGGACAGGATGGAAATGGAGAGAGGATGCTGAGATCTCTGGGTTCATCTTGTGCTGTGGCATTAAGTCACCTGCTGACTCAGCTTGGGAATTGTAATTTTTAATGGATTTACAGTTCCCTGATCTGCCTCGGGAAGGATGTGGGACATTCCCAGACTCCTGTGGTTCTGGTTGTGAGATGTTTGTTGCTTCTGTTTGTTGGGGAGATTGATTGCTTTTCCAGGTGATCAAATTAAGGTGAAGCTTGTGCTGCAAGGGGAGGAGAGAAATGGGACAAATATTGGCAATGGGGGATTGGGCATTATAACAGAAGAATATACAGGGAAGATAAAACAACATATTCTTACCTTCTGATTCCTAGAAGTCCTCAATCTTATATAAAAAAGGCAAAATCTTATAAAAACAATAACAAAAATATCCCGGGAATCCACCTGGACAGAAAGGCCTTGAAGGGGAGAGAGAGTCTTTTCTCCTCTAAATTACCTAAGGGGATCTCACAGTTTAGGGGAGCACCTGCTGCTCTCTGCAGCACCCAAAATCTGCTCATGTGATGTCTTTGGTGTCAAACTGCAGCTGGCAGTGGGACCTGCAGCTCAGACCTGCTTTATACCTGAACTACTCATGGTCTGCCCTCCCCAGGCAGGGAATTTGCTCAGTGCTCAAAATCACTTCTAAAATTTTGTTTCTGTTTTGTGAACTCTGAATCCTAAGCCTGTATGGAGTCTCAATGTTCTTTGTACAACAAAAATTTGACTTTTATTTTGACTCCAGTCTTGGCTCACCTGTCTCTTGAATATTGTATATAGATTTTTTCTTATCTTCACATGTCCACCTTTGACTTTCAGTAGACCAGAACAGATTATTGCAGTGGGAACAGACACACAACCATCACTCATCCAAGTGCCTGAGCAGTTCGGGGCTGACCAAGTCAAAACTTGTTCTCAAGGGCATTGTCCAAACGCCTCTTAAACCCAGACAGGCTTGGGACATCAACCACCTCTCTAGGAAGCCATTCTAGTGCTTGGTCATCCTCTCTGGAAAGAAATGATTCCTAATGTATGGTAAAAAACTCATCTGGAGTGGCTTTGAGCTGTTCCCAGGCCCCATCAGTAGGTACCATGTTCCTTCCTCTGTTCAGAGCAGTGAGGTCACACTCATCCTCCTTTTTCCCCAAACCTAATGAGCTCAGAGTCCTCAGCTCCTCCCAGGACATCCCTTCCAGCCCTTCCAGCAGCTCTGCTTCCTTCTGGGTGCACTCCAGGACCTTTACACCCTTCTCCAATTGCGGGCCCCACGTTCCTGCTCTGTGTGTGTTTTTCTGGAGTGATGTGGCTCCTCCCTGACCCTTGGTGCCCAACTGCAGTTTCCACATCTCTCTCAGCCCTCCCTCCCCAGCAGCTCTGACCACCACGAGAGCAGGAGGATGACCCAGGAACTCTGGGGTCACCTCATGACCAGCCCAGAGTCCCAGAGAGACACTGCATGTACCTGAGATGTTGATCAGACTCATTGACTTCATGTCATCTTGGGTTTGTATTTAGAAAAAGAAAATGGTTTTAAGAGGTTTGTGTGCTTAGTCTTCACCCTCACCAAGCTCCTGCTGAAAATGGAAACAATGAAGAGGCGACTTCAGTGCCAGAAATGCGGTGTGGGGGCAGCAGCAGTGACAGCTCTGCAGCAAATCCCTCACACAAATGCCTTTAATGTAGGTCAGAGTAGCACTAGATATTACTCAAGGTCCAGACAGCATCCGAAAAGCCTTTCTTTTTCACCAGTTTCATTTCTGCTTTTAATTTTTTCCCCTCAAATATTGATCATCACTTCTTGTTTTGTTGTCTTAAGGACTTCTGTTGATTCAATGTCTGAGTATCTCAAGGTCCAGCCTTTCTACTGGATTTTATTTCCTTTTTCTGGTGGGTTATGACTTGAATGAGTGCCAAGATAATCTTTGCTGCTCTTGGGGGCACCTCATCTCAATATTCTTTATTGCTGGAGTCACCAGAATGAACCTGTGGCTGGAAGAACCATGATAAATTCAATATTTTAAAACACTGTCCTAACCAGAACTTTTGACTCATATTTATGGACTTATTTATGTGGGGAAAAGAGGTATCTATTTCAAGTACCCTTATTTAAACATGAATATATTTCATGGAGGCAGGTTCTCAAATTTAGAACATTCTGAGGAAGATTTAGGAGTCAGCAGACTTGAATGATTCAAAACTAATAGTGACCTCTAGTGACTACAGAATTCAGTGGAACTTACAGAACAAACCTAAATTTCTTATAAACCTACTATTTCATAAAAACTTAGAGTGGCATTATATTACTTAAGACAGGGAATTTTCACTTGTATGCCTTTTTCTGCTGAAATTCGTGATTTGTAGCTAAAACTGATATCTGCTTAAATGTTCCTGTCTTAATAATCCTTGAACATATTTTAATACCTTCATTCTAGTCTGGAAATAATTAAGCCTTATTTGAAGCACATCTGAACGTCTTTACTGTGTGTTCTCTGGCACAGAGAAGAGAAAATGAGAATATTCCAAACGACTTCACACCTCATCTCAAACTCTTTACATGGATTTAATTTTAAGGAATGCTGTCTTCTGTGGTCTGAGTCTCCATGTAGCTTTTACTGAGAACTTCTCACATGATTTTTTTATTAATCTGGAGATAATGTTCATTAAAAACCACAAAACATTGTCCTTTTACTACCATTTTTCTCTAAGAGTTAATATCTCGCTGCTGGGAATACTTTGGATTTCATGATGCTCTGCCTTGGGCACACTCAGAGCACCCAATGCTCAGGTGTAGTAAAGTCATAGAATGGTTTGGGTTGGAAAGGACTTTTAAAGGTTTTCTAGTCCAACCCCCCAATCCCTGATGCTTCTTGTGCTTGGCACTGGATGTCAGATGTTAATTTGATTTTATTACCACTATTTAAATAATAAAACATTTGATTTTATTCCCCCTACTCAAATAAAATTTGATTTTATTCCCACTATTCAAATAAATATGACATGGGTCAGTGGTGGCTGTGATGGATTATCAAGGGGACTTGGTGATCTTAAAGGTCTTTTCCAACCAAAATGATTCTATGACAGTGCATGGAGTCATTTATTATCTAATCACCTTCTAATATTCCCAGTATTCTCCCACACAATTACTGAAACAGTTGCACTTAATGGTAGCTGTTTATTTCTTTTTAGTGATATGCACTGAAAACTTTTTTTTTTTTGGTTAAACAAGCAATTTTATTTAAGGGATACAATACACTATTACAGGGACACAATACAGTATTACTTAAGGGATAGGGGACAAAAAAAGCTGGAAAGAGAGGAAAAGAAATTCAAATTCTATTTAAAGCTCATCTCCACCAAGAAAAATTGTACTAAAACATAAGCCAAGTGAAAAGAGTAATTCTTGCATTTGTCATTCTCAGTGTTTCATTTAGATATTACTGAAATGAAAATGTTTAGGGTTTTGGAGCTTGTTTTGTTTTGTTATTGGTTTGTTTTTTTCTTTCTGGAGGAAATTATTCAACTGCACACTACAAGGAGATGGAAATATGAAAGGTCAGAAGGAAGCAGTGCCAGAACACCACATCAACCACACAGTGAGGACCTCGGTGAGCAATTTCCATTTGATTTCAAGGAGGTGCTGCAGACTAAAAAATCTGCCTGAAGATGCTGCTGAGTTTGTTATGTAACCAAAGGCATCTGGCTTGCTGCCAGAAGCTTAGGATGCAAATGTTGTGCTCTGCTGTAACCTCTGAGAGGCTGTACCAGACTCACCTTTTACAAGTCCTACAAATCCATACATTGAGTGTAAGCGCAGCTGCTGTTGTGCACAGAGTTTCATGTTGTTGCTTATGAATAGCCCTGCTCATCACTAAGCCAGTCTTTATTCAGATGAGATAAAGTTGTGAAATATTTGTGGCCATTTAGATTTAAAGTCACTGAGAATCTGAGTCTTAACCTTTGACGTATACAGAGCTCATAGCACAAATCCATGATTTCATGTTCTGTTCATGTTTGCTTTGATAGATCCAGTGTTTTCATGCTTTGTAGATTTGTTCTTGATGAGTTTTTCATATTCTTCCTGTGCCTTGATATTAAAAACTCTGGAGAGATATTGATTCATGATGATTTCAGTGTCTGGTAGAACAGAAATTCTGGGTTATTTACTGTTAGATTCTGTACTTTTATGGAATTGCTGAACTGAGACCAGACTTCTCATGTGTGAGAAGAGGTGGTTTCTTAATTTAGTATTTTGGTTGTGGATTCTTTTGCAGGAGATGTTATTTTGATTGCATGGTAAAGAGATTTACATCATGGTGTTTGAGGTTCTAAAGCACAATTTACTATCAACAGCAAGGTTTCTTGCTTGTTTTGTTGGGTTTTGTTTGCTGTTTTTTTTTTTCTCAGATCAATTTTTAATCTGAGAATTGTACTAAAAGCAACACCATATTTTCCAGCGAGTAAGTCTTTCACAGAAGTTACATTGCTGCTATGGAGAACACTATGGAAAAGCACATCATTTTGAAAGTGCTTGCATCTATTGAATATTTAAGATATTTAAGATATGAATTTCAAAAGCCAAATTCTTATTTAGTGAACAGACATTTCAAAAGTGATCAAGATTGCCCAAACCTTCTTGGTGTTCAGTATTGTGAAAATCCAAAGCTGTAGGGCTCCTCTGGCAGGCTGTGGAGCTCTGCAGCACCATGGGCTGTCCTCAGTTTCAGGTGGCTGAAAGGATCTGATCTTAAACACAAGCCTTGATTGCTATTTTTCCCTTATTTCACTTCAATATGAACTCTTAAATCTTGTTTGGGGGATTAAAAATCAGGAATATTGGTTTGTTATCTCTGTTTTCAAGGCTAGACATTGGGCTTGGAGCAGCCTGGGACAGTGGGAGGTGTTCCTGCCCACGGCAGAGGTGGCACTGGATGGGCTTTGAGGTCCTTTCCAGCTCAAACCATTCTGAGATTCTATGATCATAGAATTTTTTCAAAATTTCATCAGGGAAAAATATACCTGGAAAATCCTGAGGACATTAAAAAATGGAGTAATTAAAATGCATATCCTAGAATAATTGTGTCAATGGGAAATCTTTGAATAAAATGTTATCAAAAGGGGCTTTTTTGGACAAACTGCTGAAATTTAGTTCCCAGGTTTGAATTGTAACTCTTAACTTTAAGCACCATTAATGATATGATAGAAATCACTGAATTGTTTTAAGAAAATGGAGTTGCAACCATAAAACTTACACAAGCAAACCAAATACTAAGTATCTTTCTCTGTGTTCTGTGGGCTTTCTCAGAGCACTCTTCCAAAGCCAGAGTCAGTGCTGATAGCAGCACTCCCTCCTTTATATTTTATCCCGTCTTTTTTTTCTTTTTTCTGTTCACTTTTAACCTCCACTGAGTTGTTTGGGGTAGCAAAGCTTGGGACGAAATGCAGGCTGACACTTCAGCCTTGGAGAACAGCAGTGGTGGATGTTTGCCACCCTTCAATGCTATTTACCCCTCTCACTCTGAACTTCACAATGTCGTTCTGAGGGTGCTTTATAGATGGTGATGTTCAGCTGACCAGCTCCCAGACTGAATTGCAAATTCCAGATGTGTCACAGACTGTCAGGAGGAGAGGCACCTCCTCTTTGGGGCGTGCTGGGGCTCCTCTGATGAATATTGAGGCAGAGAGTGAGTGGTCTGTGCTCCGCATGTCCTACATTTGTAGGTTGTAGCTGCAGGCACAGCACTCCCTGGCAGAACCTATTTAGAGATCACAACCTCACTAGGCTGGGGTTGAAAAATCCACAGTGCTGATCTCTATTTTAATTTTTTATAGTTCATTTCTGAGGTGACATACAGCTGCTGGAACAAGGCCTCAGATTAGACCCTGTAGGCAGGATCCGGACTAATAAGATGTTGTGCTGTGATTATTTCAAACTCTGCTTTGCCTGTCTCCATTACTTTTGTATTTTTCTGCTGCATGTAAAAGGAAAGCCAGATTTGAAGGTTATATTCGCTTACCCAAATGTCAAGTTCTGTGTGAACATCTCAGCTGACATTTTTCTCTCTGCTTGGTGAGGAATGATCCAAATGTCTGACAGTAGTGCTGCACCACCTGCATCCTACTCGCCATGTTCAGACATGAAAGCTCGATTTGGTCTTTGTCTCAGAGAGCTGATAAAGACCTGAAGTTGGAAAATGTTAACATAATAGCTTGACATTTTGCTTCTTTTTGTTCAGCTTGGATTGAAAGCGACTTCATGTGTTTAATCTAAGGGAAATACACCGTGTGTGAAATATTTAATAGACTGATTATTTCCACTTCAGCCTTGGCTTGCACACACCTCTTCCAGCACTGTACAACCCCCCTATTACCAATAGTTAATGCTTCCAAAATGAGAGGTGATTCCATTTCTGTGAGAAGTTTATGGTGTGTATTTGGTGTCAGATTTTCACAAAGGGCATGAGAGTCAGTAGTGTCTAATTAGACATCTAATTAGTGGGCTGGGACTTTCTATTTCTAGCCCTGTAAGCTCAAGGCTGACCATTTCTGTTTTGTCTGGCGTTACTTTATGCGAAGCATTCGAGGCAGCGTGGAAGGGAAATTTCTTGTCTGGGTGCACCAAATATTCTCTTGGGCAGACCCCGAGGAATGGCAGTGCCCCCAGGAATGGCAGCAATGCTCTGAGCTGTGCCAGCTGCTTTACACAGCAACTTCTGCTCCCCGGGGATTCCCTGGATTTGCGCAGAGCTGCCATCCTGCGCTGGAGCTGAGCCAGACCTGCAGGCTCCTGAAAAAGAGGGAAATGTCTGTGTGTCACTGCAGCTGACCAAATAATGGGGAGCACCGAGGCTCTCAGGGACTCCCCAGGTCAGGACAGGGCTGCTGCTGGCTGGGATTAGAAACAAAAACCAGGGCAAAAGCCAGGCAGAAAAGCAAAAGGGGCAAAAAAAGGGGTAAAAAAAAAAAAAAAAAAAAGCGGCAAAAGCCACTTTTTATGTGGGGTTTTTAAATACCACCAAAGGGTTTCTCTCTCTCCCCAACCCTCTCTCTCACTCTCTCTCCCAGGGTATGTGAACCCAGCACTGCCAAAATGGGACATTTTGTTTATTGGTGTGGAGAGTGAAAAGCTGCTCCAGGAGCCTTGGAGATGATCCTTCATGTTCCTTTCATGTGAGCAAGACTTTGTGCCACTTCTTGATTTAACAAAAATTGTAAAATAATTTACATTTCTTAAGTTGAAGGACTTTTTTCTCCCATTTTCCCAATATTTTCTTGATTCTTCTAGGCTTAAGCTTGTGTTAAAGAAGAGAATTTTATACAAATTATTGAATAAATAAATACTAGTTCTGGAAAAGTAAGAAGCTGTGAAATAGAAATAAACCCAAGAGGTTCTTGGTCAGACTCTGCTAACAAACTGTTGCTCATTTTACCCAGGCCAATGAAGCCACTGGCACCAGCTCAAGCTCTTTAGAATCTTCTCTTTATAGAATCTTTCTAAGATTCTATAAAGAATATATTGTATAAAGAATTCTAAGTTAGAACCTTCTCTTTACATTAGAAATATTATCAATTAAATGTGATCCAAAGTCTTCCTGAAGAAGAAAAAGAAGGTTAAAATTATTTTGGAAGGAACTTATCCCTGATGCTATTGCACAACAGATGACAGGAAGAATTGATCATCAGGAACCAATTTATTTTGGAGCTCTGTTTGGGAGAAAATTCACTGAATGGAAGTTGGCTGTTAAAATAAATATTTAAAGAATAAAACCACAGGAGAAGTCTTGCACTTGTCCTATTAACTTTTCAAAAAGCTTGTAAATAGGAAATACTTAGAATGGATTTTGACCATGAACTGAAAGCAGGAATGTGGGCAAATAAATTTTAAATCTTGATTTTTTTTTAAACAGAAAATTTGAAAGAAATCTTTCTGAGCCTTTTTTTTCTCCATTTGCAAGAGTCACAAGGGCAATTACGTGATCCAGAGTGTAAGATGAGATGCATTGTTGGGATATCAGTCAGAGGATATTCAAATCATGACTTTCACAAAATTGGTAGGTAAGCAACCTCTTTTGACACAATTATATTTTGCTGTTTAAAGCCTGCTTGTACATAATGATATACTCAATTCATGTGACTGACAATGGTTATTTCCTTCCTTTAAAATCTAAGCAAATAGTTTGACAAGAAAGGAATGAAACTAATTCATACTTTGTCACTGTTCATAAAAAACAGGCTGCAAATATGTAAAGTATTCAGACAAGTAATACCTTATCTGATAATTCAGCTGAGATTTTTGCACTGTTTCCATGGACTATATTGCTGGAATTAATTGTGCTTCCATTCAGAAATTACCCACATATAATTCCACTTTTTACTCTTGTATCTCATCAGTGAATGTTTAAAATTATGTAACTGGAGCTTTAGGTTTGGAAATACTCATTCCAGAAGTTCCTTTGATTTTCCTTCTGTTTGATATTCCTTGCTCTTTCCATAGTTATTGTCCAAGTTGTTCAGTGCTGTTTGAACTTTCACATTACTTATATTACCTTTAATAAATGGAGAACTTTCATGTCAGAAAACCAAGAGACGCTGAGGGATCAGTAGCTGAACCATCAGTGTTGAGTGCCATGCTGAGGTCCTGTGACACCCAAAACTTCAGCAAGGCCCTGGCAGGTGTGATGAAGGAATTAGAGCACACCCGTGGCAATTTGGATCACCAACATGAGGCTGGGCAGGGACCTCAGGGTATCTGAAATGGCAATAGGCAGGTGAATTTAAAGAATTCAGTTCTGCCTTGGAATTTTCCTGAAAGGAAAATGGGAGTGCAAAATCTCACTCCATAAATTCATAGAATGATTTGTGTTGAGATGGACCTTAAAGCTCCTGGATCCAGACTTTGGCCAGGCCATGTAGAGCAACTCGCTGCCCTGCGTGGTCCCTTGAGCCAGAGAGAACAATTCCGGCTTTGCTTAAAAAGTTAAACTATAGAGAATGTAAATCTGGACCAAGCCCCATTTTTATTCTCCATCCCTTTACTCGGTGGAGAATTTCAGCTGTTTCTGTCAAGAGTAATTCACATCACCATTGCTCTTCAGTGCTTTTGTCCAATAATACCTGGCCTTCGTTCCTGTATTTGTGTGCAGCTTTCTGTTTATAAATCCCTTGTTTTGGGCTCGAACTGCAGGCTTGGGTCACCTGCACTCTGCTGAAATACAAAGGCTCCATGAGGCAGCAGGAGTTCATTAGGATGAATTTCTGTGGGAGAAGTCCAAGGGATGCATAGTTAAAACTTTTGGGACATAAGCAATGGAGGAGCACAATTCCTACAGTATGAGCAGCCCTTTTTGTACTTCTGCTGCTTCAGCACTTTTTGATTAGCTGTCTTCACTTTCCCACCTAAATCTTAACCCTCCAGACTGCTTCCTGTAGTTACAGGCATGATTCCATCTGAAATGTGCTTTTTTGTCTTTCAGTCAGACAGCCAGAGCACCATTAGAACCTGGTGCCACAGCCAGGTTAAGGAAATTACTCTAATCCACCTAAATGTTTTAATCCACTGGATGAAATAAGAACTAAATGCATTTTCAACCTTTTAGCAATGATCCATGTCTGGAGAGGGAGTGACTCAAAGGCACAGAGACACCTCCCTGAGAGCCCTGGAGTTTGCTCCCTGCTGAGCTGAGCTGAGCTGAGCTGCTGAGGTGAGGGGATTTTTGGAGATCCCTCTCACTCCACAGGCATGGCAGGAAATAGTTCTCACCAGTTCATTCAGTGCTTATTCAAGTGCTTCTCTTATTTTGTTTCCAAAGTCATGGAGGTGACTTCCATCATCTGGGTTCATTCTCTTGATTTCAGGTTATTACTTATATGCAGAAAGGATATTTTATACTAAATAAAGCTATTCAATATCAACCTAAAACAATCTGCTGGCTTCCTATTACAAGTGCTTTGCTCTGGATTTTTTGTGCACACAAGCTCCTTCTTGAAATGAGAAAATTTGTTTCCATTCTGGAGAACTGTTCTGACAACTTACTGAATTAAATAAAACTGGGATCTACATTACATGAACTAAATGTTTTAAATGGAGCTGTTTTATTCACTGACATGTAACACTTCCAATGTGTTTGCTTTGCTAACTGGGATTTCTCCACTCTGCTATACAATATCAAGCCTGATACTGAAATTTTCCAAAGGATCTCTGGGTATCAAACTGAGTTTCCATTGATTTTTGGATTGTCTCTGTGATAAAATAGAGAAGTTATTAAAGCATTCTCTTCATGGAAAGATACACCTGTCACTATTTTTCACTGCAATCATGCTTGAAAAATTGCTATGCTCCTTGTCCTAGCTAAGCCGTCTATAATTAATATTCCATAATGTGCAGGAAACCAAAATACCTTTGCTAACAGCTGGATAGTGTGTACCTAAATTTCTGCCATCTGCTTCTATAGTCCTTGCTAATACAGGGGGCTGAACTTATCAGAAAGTCAATATTCGATAGAAATACAAATTAGGAGGGCTGGCGAGTAGAAGACCAAAGGGAAAAAATAAAGAATACATATAGTCAGAAGATGGAATTTTACAGTTAATTCTTCCCCTAAAATGCTTTCTCAGTGTGTCTTTGTGCATTAGTTGGATCCCAGTTCAGCTCCTCAAACACGAAACTGAACTGTTTGAATATGCTAATGGTTCAAATGCTAATCAATACCTGATCTTTAGCCCTTTGCCCTCTCTGCCCTCGTCACTGAGAATGTGCCAGGACCCCTGCCCTTACAGCCTCCTCTGCTTTCAGCTGTCCTGGTGTTCCTGGGACATGTGGAGCAATGCTGCTGAGCTGCTGCTGGGATGGCCCTTCTATCCCATGGCTTTGGACATGGATGAGCCGTGGCAGTGGCTCAGCCTTTGGTGCAAACACCCCACGGAGACAGGCAGAACTCCACTGGGCTGCTCCCACAATGGGCCTTGCTCTCCTCTTCTCTTACAGGAGCAGGATGATGCTTTCCTGAAAATGTCAGCAACCTATGGAAAGAATTACCCACTTTCAGGAGTGTTAATCTCCAAGTGGATTTATGCACGTTGCTGTCCTTTGTCGTAGATCCCTTTGGGCATCTGAGCACCCTCATCTCAAACCTGTGTTTGCTTCCAAATTCTCTAACAATGGGAGGAAATGAGGCCCAACCAAGATGCAAAGCAACTGTTGAAATAGAAAAGCTTGGACCAGGATATTTCCTTTTGCCTTCCCCAACAGATACTGTAGTGAAGTTGGTATTGAGGGGTCAGCATGGATCTCGTGGGCTCTGACTTCCTTCACCACCCATATTAGCACAACTTCCCAATTTAATCCCTTGGGGAATGCTCAGATCTTGTGCTGAAGGAAAGTAGCACAAAATTCTCTGTCATCAAAACTATTTGTAAGTGTTTATTTTCTGAAATAGCCCTAATTTGTGAGGATTGCAACCAATTACTGTCACTTTGAGAGCAGGATGGCCAGGAAACTTATAAAGAAAGGTGTTTCTGAAGTTTTCCTGGCTGAAAGGAAATACCAGTTTTTATTACTACCATTGACAGTATCCATCCTGGCTTTTTCTCTCTACTATTTGGCACTTTCCAGCACAGAAGATTTTATTTACCAAAAGTAAGAAGGACTAGGGATCACAAGTGGCAAAAAAAAAGTGTATATTCCATATTTTATTTCATATGCATTCAGGACCTCAGATTATAACAAAGTTATTGTCTTGGCAGCTGATAAAAGGTGCATATTTTAGACATAACAGTAAGAAGCCCAGCCCTAAGTAGCAAAATACAATTTTACCTGGTTCTTGTATTTAATCTTAATCTAAACTGAGCTTTTACAGTGTGATTTTCATATAAGGAGCAGTTAGGTTAATGTGTTGGGCCAATTTGTTTCGCTGGAACAACACAACAGTTTAAAAACACAAATAGTAAAAAATGCATGTTATGCACTATGATCCCTTAAAAGCTGCCACTGCCTCATGTAAGTTCTATTGTTATACCATAAAAAGCAGTGCTGTTTAAAATAATTTAAACAATGGAAGTCTTTCTCACAGAAACTCATTACACCACAGTCTTAAAAAATCATGTTTTGCCTTGTTGTGTTTTCTGCTAATTCTCAAAGCCAAGAGGACCACACAATCTTAGGCTGGCTTTGTATGATTATGCAGAAAGAATATTTAAGCATTAGGAACTTTAATTATGTAGAAGCTTTACTGAGGGATTTTAAATAAGATTTGCGCACATCATGTTATAATGAGCAAAGTAAATATATTTCTAGCAGTTCTATGAAACATTGCTGTGCTGAGGACAGGGCAATTCAATCAATAACAATCAATGGCACTTTTTTTTTTTTCCCCCTCAGACAGCAGAATTTTTAAATCTCGTCTAGCTCCATGTGGTTTTTCAGAATCTCTCATAAAGAGACACCAACATTTGGTGTTTCCCTCCCTGCCTGAGGAGCCCTGACTGCAGCAGGAGTGTTGATGCAGGTAAGTGGCCACATCTGTTTCTGTCTGCTTCTCCATCTCTCGCAGCCCAAGGTGAGGGGCCAGATGTTCTGCTCAGATGGCTAAGGTCTGCTTATTAGCAGCTCAGAAACATTTTGAAGAGCAAAAAGATTTAAAAAAAATATAAAAGCCTCTTGAATCTCACTTCTGGGAAAGGCTGAGAACCTCATATATATGCCACAGGAGGGTTTTCTTTTGCCTTTTCTGGAATTTAAAAAGGCCATTTAAAAAGGCCTCTTAGCTGGACTTGTAGCCAAGGCAACAGTTATGATATTTTGGGTCCCAGCTGTTATGAATGGGCTCAAAATCTGACAAAAAATGTCCTGCTTATTTTCATTTTGGGGGTCACAATAAAGATATGATTGCAACCATACGCAATTTAGAAACCAATGATGCAAGGCACAGGGAGTGAAGAGAATGCCACCTTTAAACACCTCACAGTTCACATCACAACCCCACCAAGCCCCTGCCCCTTGAAATTCAAATATAATTATCATGTATGTGCTTCAATCCTAATTCAGCAATTTATTAATTATTTGATTGTTATTTAAATGTTGCTGCACGCTCCTTTGTGAAATTCATTAGGTGTCATTAAACCGAAGTGTGAAATCCTGTTCTCATGAGTTGTGTGGAAAAAACACATTGATTTCCAGTGAGATTTTCAGGTTTAATCACAGCTATTAAAGGGTGTGAATTTCAATATGTGCTCTTATCTTTTGCATAGGACCATTTGAAATTTAGGTCTGTGTGTAATCAGGAATGATTGATCCACAGTTGTCTGGCATTCTGAGCGACTTTATTGAGCTGGCAAGCAACATTTATTTAAAAATTTTATCTCATACATTCTAAAAAGGGACAAAGAGTATATGACATGTTAAAGAGCATTTATAAGAAGGAGAGAGACCATTGACAAGGGATGGAGTGGCACGAGAAGGGGGAATGGCTTCCCACTTTCTTATAAACCTCTATTTTACAGACCTTAACATTTACGAAAGAAAAAAAATATATGAGAACAGAAGATTAAAAGGAAAAGCACTGAAATAAATTAAAAAAAGGAAGTACCTCAGTCATAACTCTGGTCTAAACTGGAAAGAAAAGCCCTAATTACAAAGAAACACTCTTTTTTTTAAGTATAGGTTATTACTGAGTCAGATTATCAATCATAGCTGTTCAGAGAAAAATATAAAATGCTGAAATAACAGTAATTTCAGAAGAAGAAATCTGCTTCTAGCCAGATCTGACTCTGTCCAAGGGAAGAATCAGTAGTTTTTCCATATTTCTGATTTCTCCTTCTTCACCAGTTGCCAGGAGAACTTGGCAAAGAAATCACAAATGTAACATGAACGTGGCTTTGTTTTGTCAAATAACTTGATTTAATCTGGGTGGTGATGAGCAGCATCCCTTCTCAACCAGCAGTTTGACTTTTGTGTGCTGCTGATCCTGAGTACAGCAACAGCAGAAAATTATGGGCTCTGTTGGTTGCTCTTCAAAATGACTGGGTTTATTACCTCCCTGGATTATAATTTATGGATTAAGATAATTACACATACAGACTTGAATTTCGAGTATCTCATCATTATACTTGGACAACACTAAATATTGCAGTTAAAAGCTGAAAAACTTTCTTTGTAAACTGTATCATTGAGCTATATTTCGGCAGTTTCAAATTATTTTTCCTTTATTGTGATATAATCTGGTTTGGCCCTAAATATGTACAAATAAATCTATTTTGGGGCAATACTTCACTGAGGTGCGGAGAGCTTGTGGGAACAACATTGCTGAACATTTCTTCCTCCAGACTATGTAGTTCATCTGCTTCTTTATTATTTGTACAACACAGGAAAGCTTTTCCAGGACCAAACTTCTTTTCAAGAAAATCTATATATTAGATTTTCCATTGCTGCCCCCTGACACTGTGAAAAGAACATGAATTGATGATACAGTTGTTTTCTCAACCCTAAAATCTTGACGAGAGCCCAGGCTTCCTCTTGGCCTTCAAGATGTTTCTTGTGGAGTTGTGGATCCTTGTTCAGCCTTCCCACGGCTCCTCCAGCTCCATATGATATTAAACAGTTCTGTTCTTGCTTCTTCTGCAGCAACTCTTTCATGAATAATAAAAGTTGCTGTAGAAGAGAAGAATTAGTATGAGGCAAATTGGGATGGGGCAGGGGGGAGATGCTTCCGTGAGAAATATGAGATGATTAAAAATCCAGCACGTAAATCATAGGCCTGCTTAACAAAAGAAAAAGTGTCTCACAGTGCCATGTTTCTAAAACATTTTAAAGTGAATAATTTCAAAATCTAGTCATCATGAAGCAATTTCAAAACAGAACCTGAAGGGACAATGATTCTCTCCATAAGGTAATTAAGTACCTACGATTGAAAAATATATCCAAATTTAGTTTCTGACGGTTTGCTTTTTTTTAAAAACTATTTTCTATTGTGTCCAGAGAATAAAAGATTAATTTAAAGATCATCCACCCAACACAGATCACAGAATTATGTTGCAGTTGTACTGTCCTTTCACTTTGTTGCTGTCTCAGGAGCTGCTATTTGTTCTGTCATGGTGGATTGGAGCAGCCCTGTGATAATTCAAGGTGGGACAGTGCAGTCAACAGTGTTTGCTAAAGGCCATAAATCCCAACCTCAGAGGCTCAGCACAGGAAGGAGCTGGAGCTGCTGCAGAGAGCCCAGAGGAGGCTCCAGGATGAGCAGAGGATGGAGCAGCTGTGCTGGGAGGAAAGGCTGGCAGAGCTGGCATTGCTCAGCCTGGAGAGGAGAAGCTTTGGGCTGAGCTCAGTGTGGCCTTGCAGGGCCTGAAGGAGCTGCAGCAAAGATGGAGAGAGACAATTGCCAAGGGCTGCAGGGCCAGGAGGCAGGGAATGGCTTGCCAGTGCCCGAGGGTGGATGTAGACTGGATATTAGCAAGAAACTCCAGTTCCATGGGCAGGGACAGCTCCCACTGCCCCAGGCTGCTCCAAGCCCCAATGTCCAGCCTGGCCTTGGGCACTGCCAGGGATCCAGGGGCAGCCACAGCTGCTCTGGGAATTCTATTCCAGGGCCTGCCCACCCTCCCAGGGCAGAATTTCTCTCAGAGCCAGAATGATTTGTGTCAATAAGCCTGACTCCAGCCCAGCAGCCTTTTGCTACCACAGCACTGAAGGCCAGTAATGGCACTTTTCATATTTTTGTCTCTTTTTCTGCAGGAGGACATTTCAGTCATTGTAGCTCATTTTCACTGAGCACTTTACATGTATTAGAAGATTCTTAGCAGAGTTTTGTGGCGTGCATTGCAAGTGCAGAAGGAAAAGAGAGGCCTGAACTGTCCATGACTCACAATAGATGCACATTGAGCTATTCCTGTGTTCCTTCTGCCCCCAGCGGTGCAGAAGGAAATGTAGAAGCAGTTGCTTTAAAATCACTGTGCAAACTTCGATGCACATTCTTGTGTGTGCACACACACTTTGCTGCTACAAACAGAAGCTGAGGTATAATTGCCTTTGCTCAGTTTGGCTCCCCTCCAAAAATGATGCAGGAAGTCACTTCTCAAAACTATCCTTAGCTGAACTTCCAAAAGTCCTGGAGCTGACTTTCCGGGAGCCATATGTATGGTTTGGGCACACATTGCTATTTTGCTGCGTGTTGTGGGAGGTATGCACAGGAGGACATAGAAAGAGCTGCATTTCCATATGTAAAATGACTTTTTTTGAAAGGGAAAAACATGTATGACCAGAATTTGTCTCCACAATTTGGGGAATGATGCAAAAAGAACATATAGCAGAGATAAGAGGCACATGAGCTCAGGGAGGCTCTGAGGAAGGATATGGGGGAATTGCTGATTAGAGAAACTTGTTTGTCTGTGTAGGGATCAAAGGGGCAAAACGGAGTCCATAGCACTCACCATTTTTTAATTATAAACTCCAATTAAGTGATGCAGAATAATCTTCAGCATTCCATCTGGCAGCTATGAAGAGAGAGGGAGAACAGCAGCTAATGACATTAATCAAGGCTCGAAGCAGACAGGTTCAAGTACTGCAGGCTTTGCTTAAAAAAATGAGCTGAGGACAGGGTTAGTCTTTGAATAACATTCCAGAGAAGCTGCACGCAGCCCAAGAGAGAGGAGCAACGCTCACCTGGGTCACTTCCATTAACCCTTAGGCTACTGGCCTGTTCTAACTGCACAGATGACCAGAATGCTGCTGTTGACTAGAAGTTTTTCAAATCTTACATGGAGTTAACACTGAAGAGTGGGAAAAACCTTTTTGGAACATGAACGCCAGACACTGGAGTCTGCTTAGGGAAAAAGAGTGAATTTGGTCCTCATGTCACAATGGGCTCAACAACCAAAATATATATTTTTTTAGATTATTTACTGGATTATTTTACTGGAAATTACCAACCCTTTTTTACATGTAATGTGATGGTAGAGATTGGACATTTCTCCCAGACCATAGTAACAGGATAAGGTGAAATGGCCTCAAGCTGGGCCAGGGGAGGCTCAGGGTGGACAGCAGCAGGAATTTCTCCATGGAAAGGGCGCTCAGGCCTTGGCAGGGCTGCCCAGGGAGGTTTGCAGTGCCAGCCCTGCAGGTGCCCAAGGAAGGCCTGGCCGTGGCACTCAGGGCTCTGCGCTGGGGACAAGGTGGGCACTGGCACAGCTTGGGCTCCATGGGCTGGGAGCTCTTCACTAATTTTAATGATTCTGTGAGGTTTTCCCAACAGAATCTTTACTATTGGGAAAGGAAGAAACCACAAATCATGGAAGAAAATAAATATAAAATAAATAGAATGCATTACTTTTGTATCTGTGTTTACATACCACTGGTGCTTTTGTGTGGTCTAGCCCTAACCTATGTTTTAAACCACAATAACAGGCACAAGTTTGAATCCTCAGAAAGAGACTCATGATTTCTGTAGCAATAAGATATTTCTATCAAATGCTGAGAAAGAACCACACAAATTAAATAGGTACTTGGATGGATTTGTTTTCACTACAGAGTTACTAACTTCTATTTATATCATGTTAAAGGTTTTGAAATGTTGGAAGCTATGAGTTTATATCAGAATTGAGAATGAGTCATTCCCCAGATCTAACGGGGAGGAGTAAGAGGCCCTTTACTGAAAAGGGACTCTTGGGGGTTTTATGTGACTCTTTTTCTTCTGTACATGTTTGAGTAAAATCATATTCGGATCAAAATCACTTATGGATTGAGGATTTTTTTGCCTAGGCTGAACACCAAGCTTGACCTAAGATTAAAATTTGCAGAACCTGAACTTTTAGAATGAAACATGAAAGTGCCAAATGCCTGCCCAGTGAACATCTGAATGAAGCATTTAAGAATGAAGGCATCAGAAAGTTCCTCTGAGAAAGTTACTTTTTCTGTGTTGCTTCCCAGTGTTTACCCAGCTACATGGCACAGTTTCCAATGGCAATTCTCCTCTGCTTTATTCCAGAGGTTTCATCATTCAGGACTAAAACAGCCGAAAAGTTTCAGGGACACTTTTATCAAAATACCATCTCATTTCTGGAAGTTTTGGTCTCACTAAATGAAATCAATAGTAAAAATACAATTTTAGTATTGTTTTTTAGTCTGTTGGGAAGATTGGATCCATTTAAGCCTTGTTAATGCAAAGATATAATTTTAAATACTGCTATATATTATATGTTTCTACAGTTGCTAATCCAAAAGAGAAAGGAAATCAGGCTGAATTTGACCAAGAGAAGCAATAACTGATTCTCTCTTTCCACATCAGGGAGTAAGGGAAAGAGATCATTTGGACTTACTGAAATCAATGCAGAATATCTGTAGATACTAAAGATTAGGGTCAATAGAGCATTACCTCGACATTTGGATTTTTGAGAATTTTATGGACTAAAAATAAATAATATTAAGCCTCTGAGGAAATTCTCAGGCAATTAAGGGGATAACTTGATGCCAGAAAAATGAGAGAGTTCAGCTGAGGATGAAATGTCTCTCTCTCTCATTCTCCTGACTTTTGGCAGAAAAAAATCTTTCAGTATTTAGAAACTGAAATGGGCAGAAACAATATCTCCAGTATTGTCTTTAGATAAATACAAATAATATTAAGCTACATAGCGGGTTTTTTTAATCATTCTAATTTTGGGTACTTTGGGGTAATTCTTATGACATGATATCAAGCTAGGATTTCCTTTTTTTAAAAATTATCAGTATGATTTTATGTTTACCAATAGGTTATTCTCCACTGTTTCTTGTTTGTATTGACCACGGGCAGACCATGGCAGTAAATCACTGGCATCTGCTCTGCTGCCTCTGCAGAGTCATTTTCCATTTCCATCTGCCAAAATTCCCAAGGAAACACCCCAGCAGTTCAGCTGATTTATTGGGATGCTGCCCCCATTTGTGAGATGTCCTTCTGGTGATGCCTTAAACAGGCTGGTAAAAATATGAAGCAGACACAGGAGTAGTGGGAAAAGGGAATTTACCTTGGTTTAATAGGATCCTAGGTGCCCAGACTCATCAAAGGTGGAAAATAGTCCATGGAGCGAACGACGAGCCGGAACCCCTGTACAATGTGTACTGGATTTTCATGGACTTCACAAAATTAGCGTATCTACTTAAAATCCCCCAATAAGAAACTTAATAAATGAATAATTGCCCCCTATTCTAATGACCCCCCCCTGCCCCCCAAATGAGACTACAGCCTAGTTTACAAAAACATGTTCCAAGAGAGAACAGGTTGGAGCCTCTAGTTCTGAGAGAATATGAATGTTTGGTCTTCCTCACTTTGCAGGACCCCAAACTAAGCTAAATATCAAACTACAAGTGTTATAAACATGTAGGGCTAAAGTACAAGGAGTGTGTTTCGAGGGTAACAGGGAAGGGAAAGGGTATAAAAATATATAAAAAGTGTATAAAACGAAAAATACAAAAATCACCGGCATCACTGGTGTGGAGGTTCCTCCTTAAGGCTTTCATTTCCACGGTCACTGCTGGCACTCCAGCTCCATCCCTCCTCCCTTCCCGGGAGCCCTGAGTGGCAGTGCCCCTCCCGAGGATGGCACAGCCTGTGGAGCAGGTTAGCTCTGGGAGCACCCGGGGGCTGCAGTGGGAGTGGGATCCTGAGTGGATCGAGCTGGAAGATTCCCCCCTGGCTGTCAGCTGTCACCTCGTGCTGGTGCTCAGAGCACTTCCAAAGTAAATAAGTTGGGAAGAAAGAGGAAAGCTGTTCCACCATATGTTTTTGGAATGGAATCAAAAGGAAAATATCAACTGTAATAGGGAAAAAATTGATTTTTTTTTCTTAGGAAAAACAGGGTATAGGAAAGTGGTTAAAAAAGTAAGAGTTTCTCCCCAATTTGTGTTAAAGATTTTTTGAGTCCACAGCTTCTGTGAAAATTGACAGCAACTCACTAATTATCTTTACTTTCACTTTTCTTCTTGCCTGGAAACACAGGCCAGCTTTCCTTTGTGAGTTCAGCACTCGGGGAGAAGAGTTCTCCATTCACAAACAAGCTCATCTGCTCAGGATTAGATGCACATGGCAGCAGTGGGATCCAAGGGAAGGGAGGCAGCTGCCCTGTCTTAGCACCACAATTCTTAGTTTGATGCTTACATGGGCTTTCATTAAATTAATTACTCTTCAATAATGTCTCCGCAAAAGAGACAGATAATCCTTAATGAAAAGTTTTTCCTTAGGATGGGTTAGTGTAAAGGTATTGAGCTCCCACTAAAGGAAATACCTGGTTTGAATTACTGTTCTCTCCTGAGAAGGCTGATTTGATTTCCTTCTCCAAGCTAAACTTCACCGTTGTTTGCCCTTTACTCCAAACATACACAAGATATTAGTTTAGCTGCCTCTTTATACACAGACCTGATCTCTTCACTCTGTTAGGATATTAACTTTTCCAAGCTGGATTAAAACATGTACATGAAAAAGAACCAAAAAGAATCCTTTTGACACATGTAAATGAACTCTGAACAGCCTGGTCTGGTGAAGGTCTCCCTTCCCAAGGGGTTGGAATGAGATGATCTTTAGGGTCCCTTCCATCCCAACACATTCTGTGATTCTATGATTTTGTGTTATGTGTTCACTCAAAGGGAAATATTTTAATACATTTCACATAATTATGTTTTTACTCCATAGCTTTTCAGTTTATTCTCCTGAATGGGGAGGTTGATTTCTAAGTATTAGCAACATATTAATATTTTTTTACAATAAGCAAGATAAGTGCCTTAAATAACATGAAAAAATACCTATTCATTGACAAATATGGACAGAACAAAAAAAGTTTTCCGTTAACAGAGATGTGATAGCCCCGTACAGGATCAAATGGAAACACAGTAATTTCCTTGGATAACCAGACTGTTGCTTGTATTTTCTCCTTGCAGGGTGCAAGTGCTAATGCTGCATTTGCCTGATGAAACGATGGCCACGGCAATCAGTTCCTGTCAGTAAAATTCAGCTTAAGGTTTATCATGGAAATCCACGAAAAGTGCTATAGGTAGTTACACAACCGAACATAAGGTTCACAAAATTATTCTTTAAATTATTGATATGATACTGTTTTCACTGTGAGGAATGGAAATCTTCTAAGGATTTAAGTAAGATAGAATTTACTCATTCCAGAACCAGGCATATCTTTTGATTAGTTGTCACTCTATCTAAACTGGAGTTAAATACAATTTGGGATTAAAAAGTACATAGAGAAGCACGGGGACATGGCTCTATAAAGTTCCTGCAGCTCTGATGGAGAGTAAATATAGTCATAGTATTTTTTAATATTGAACTCATGAGTTTTGGACTGGATAAGCAAATATTGATTTAGCAGTTGCAAAGGAATTCAAATACTGGATCTCAGTCAGAATTTCACTTTTATTTTATATCCACAAATCTCTTATTGATAGACAGTGGAAAAGTCTATCCTTCACTTTAATGTGGTTAAGATGAGATGTGGGATGGAGTAGGAATACTTACTCAGGATGAATTAGAAATTGTCTGCAAAAGCAAAGTTTCCTGAAAGAAATACCAATTTTTGTAGCCTCTTTCAAAATATACAGGATATGGCAAATTTCTACCAAACCACTGCAGCTTTCCAAAGCAACTCTATTAAGCTACAACTATAAATTTTTGGAACAATAATATATTGCTGCTATTAGATGATCTTCAAGGTCTCTTCCAATCCAAACTATTTTATGATCACAAAAGCAAGGTGCAGATCTATGGTTACCCAGGGGTCTGCTGGCTTCAATGATTCTCTCATTAAGCTGATCCTCAGTGCTATTTCACTCTTCCTGACAGTGCTTTGTGGTTATGTTTGAGGAACATAAATATTATTTGGGTTACTTCTGTCTAGACTGCATGGAAAGTAAGACCTAATGGAAATGAAGGTGCAACTTCCTTGGCATTAGCTAAAATACTTTCAGCAGTAGTTTCAGTGAATTGGTTGGATGTTTTTCCATTAAATGAAGTCTTATTTGGAGGTGGGGAAGAGGGAGCAGCAGTAGAGCAGATTTTAAGGACCAGAGCCCTTAAATGAGGGCAGGATTGGTGATGGGAGTTCCTCTTCCATTTCTCTGCAAAACCAAGGGGGCAATTTTTGACCCATTGCACACAATGAACTGAACCCACCTTATAACTTTAACTGGAGAGAGGTTCGAGGTGCTGACAAAGACATGGAATATGAGAGGGGATTTTCAAAGCTTTTCTAAGCTTTGCCTTGACTGTGCCAAGGTGCAGGATTGGCTGTTCCAGCCATTCGCAGAGTTTCCCTCAGCCAGCTCCAGCAGGAGTTTGAGCTCAGGGGCTGGATCATGTGTGGAGACAATCACAGACAATGACAGGGTTGAGTGACAGCCCTTTGGGAGATGGCAATTGGCAGGGAAATACTCACTGTAGTCCTGCAAATCTGATAAACTTCCACCCCAGGGCTGCTCTGGCTATCAATGACTCCACAAGGAACAGCCACACCAAGCAGCCCGGGCAGATCTTGCTAATTAATATACAACATATTTTGGATATTCAAGACAGACAAAACTATCAATACTCTCAATACATACCAACTACTAGAGAATTAAAAGCATGTTTTGGCACTGTCCATTATTTGTTTAATTGCACACTCATTTTAGGAAATCATTTTAGTTGTAAGCAGAACAAAGGAATGCAAAAGGTGCTGAGAAGTTACCAACTGCCAATAAAAAATACCTTTTCCATAGAAATAGCCTTTCAGCGTTGAATCAAGTAATTTATTAACTCAGTCCTATCACCTTGATTTCATAGGCATCACATATTTCTATTTATGACTGCATTTCTCATGTCTCTCTCTCTCTCCCCCAAATTTCAGACTCACCTTGAACGTTCCCATTGTGACTCTTGTAGTCATCTCTAGTGTATTCAATAACATTCCTACCAAGGAGCAGGAGCCTTGCCTGCTTACGAGACAGAACATTCCTTGGCAAACATCTAGGCCACGGCTAAATTCCGCCCTTAAATCCTATTATCTTAAAATTACTCTTTAAATGTAAATGAGGGCTTACAAGGCAGAAATGCTTTACGCTTTTGTGTTTGCCTGAAATGAAATAATACAGCTCAACCTACTAAAAAGCTGATGTATTCATTGCATAGAAATGGTCCACATAGGGAGCAATAAAACCTCTGTCTAAAATTAGAAAGAAATGGAAATTTTTACTTCAATTATATAGAGTGTTTTGCCAACTTCTGAAATTTAGCAGCATTTCGTATGGATATGGAAAGAAAGAGATTTAAATATAAATTGATTCTAGGTAACTCTTTCAAGGAATGATACAGCTGACAAATTGTTTGCTTTTTGCTATATAATTCCATAAAACATCCCAGTCAAAGACTCAACACAGTGGAAGAAGTTTCACCCTAAATGTTCAAAGTTGAATAGTTGTGAAAAAATTCAAATCCCAGGGTTTGGGTATAAATGTTAAAGACTCTTGATACTACTGAGGTTGTGAGGAGGAGATAAATTCTGTGTAAATCTGAGGCACAAAGCAATGGGAAGCAACCACAGGTGAGTTATTTTTTCCAGTGATAATAAAAACTCTTGTGGGAAAATGCTTTATATAATTGAATTAATAAATATATATGCCTAAATTCTTTATTAAAGACCACCACAGTAATGATTACAATAATTTCCTGTACAGTAGTTAGTTTTTGAAATTAAATATTCCTACAAGATGATTAGGTTTGATCAGAAGCAGCTATTCCTATTTCAGCCCTTTGGAACGAGAAGAGTCCTGTAATTTTTGTTGTTTCATAACACCAGAAGCGCATGATGTAGGTTTAATTTTTAACAGGCTATGGGCAACCTCTATGACATCCTTCAAAATGATTCAGTGAAGAATCCCAGTTATCCCATAACAAAAATTTGTTTCTGCTTCTGTGTTCATGTGTGTTTAAAGTGTGTCTGAAAGTGAAAGGAAAATTAAGAATCTATAATTCCTACATTTGAGTGACTGATGCTAAAACTCATGGGGATCAATGCTTCTCTTACCTTTAACCAGATATTTACCAATTTTGGAAATCAAATAGCAAGATGATGAGTTTTGTCTATAATCTCTTGTTCTTATCCTTTAATAACTGTTATAAGGAATTACCTTGACATGCCAATGAGAAGGGATAGAAAAATGGAGAGTGATCAGAGAAACTAAAATGAGTTCTCTGGAAATAAATGACAGTCATTTACAAGAAGCAATTACACACATCTGTAAAATAACTTCACTGAGTAGTGCTTGTACACAACAGAGAAAATCTGACAGTTCAAATGCAATAGTGTTCTTTTTGATACTGCTTTTTTAACTATGAAAGAAGAACACTGGTATATGGTTGCTCTTTTGCTCTGAAACAGTCTTGTAGCTGGTGGTTCTATTTAGAACTTATAAAAGATTTCCCACCAGCTGACACACCATGGAGGTTTCCTTCATGTCCACATCATGAAGAAATACCTGGAGAAAAGATCTCATATTCCAGCTGCCACCTGTGAGTAAAGGCAGCTACACTCCCAGCTCAACAATGTCCTGCCCTCTGCACATGAGACCCCACAATGTGCTGGGAAACAATCTCCAAATAAACTCCCAGGGGAGGGAAATACCTATGAAAAAGTCCTGCAGCATCTGCCCACCCCAAGGTCACCTGTAGGATGATGAGATTATTCCTGAGGCTGCAGAGATGCAGAATCTGGGTGTCAGAAGGCTGTGAAATCACCCTGGACCCGCAGCCCAGATCCCACAGGCAACATGCCACAAACACATCGGGGAGAGTGCATGAGGAGCATAATGGGAAATTATTTGAAAGACGCTTTTGATGCAAAACTTTTGCCCACCAACATCTGGAGTAGCTTCCAGCCACATCCCTGTCTGCTTTTAGCAGCCTGTGGCCTTATTTTTGTGAGTGAAGTCATGGCATGAATGGAAGATCTATGCTTCTAATTCTTCCAGGGTTTTTCCTCTTTTGTGAGTTAATTTGCTAAATCCTTTTCTGAGCACACAGTGAAATAAAACCCCTCCCTTCCTGCTACCAAAGTATCTCAGCTTGTCTCCAGCAAAGTAAATCAAAACAGTCAGTCAGCCACTGGACTGCATTCAAAATGTTTTGATTAAAGTTAAAAGATGGCGTTAATTATAACAGTAAATAACATGAAAATAGTTCTAAAGATACTAATTTATTATATGACAACTGGAGTAATAGCAAGTGTAGATCATTTTGCAAGAGGGAAAGTAAATATTTATGTGTTTATCTGTAAGGTGCTATGAAATCTCTGAATGTAAGAGGCTTAAAAAGCAGAGTGCTCAGTAAGTGGGAACATCAAATCTGATAGTTTTGCTTTTCCACACATAAAATAAATCAAAAAAAGAAAAATGTTATCACATAGTGATAAGTGAACCACGTGTTCAGCTAGTTCCAAAAATAAAGGTAACATTGTAGATTCAGAATATCTCATTTCCTTCAACATTATGATATCGAGTTCAGCTATAAAGGAAAGTTTCCATAGCATGGTGGTGTATTAAAATAAGATATCAGTGTAGGATGCATAGACAAAAAGCAGACACATCCCAACGTTTGTTTTATCTTGCACATTTATTCACTGCTTTTATTGTGAGAAAAAAACCTTTTGAAACTTAGACCCATTTAACAGGTGCCTGGGAGGGAATCCTGAATGCACTGGTGAGTTACAAAATGCCTCCAGCAAATGGAATTAAATAACTCAAGGCAGTTTGCTCCATCCAGCTTTCTTCCTCTGCTTTACCACGTTCTACTTCAGGCCCCCAAAGTTCCTGCGAGGTGAAGGAATTGAGAGGGTACCAGGCGTTTGTGGAATCCTCACATTCCCATTTCCACTGGAGGAGGGTCAATATCTGCCCCCAACACCTGCAGCTGTGGTGAGAAGGGGCATCCCATGGCGCGGGTGGGAAATGTGCAGAGGGACCCTGTGGATTGACCCTCCTCCCCACAGGGCAGCTGAGGCAGCAGGGCTGCTTCCATTCCAACAGCAGCAGGCTCTGGCATGCACAACGCTTTTGGGGAAACATTCCTCCATTCTGAAGAAAAGGGAATTAAGGAAGCAGCTCAGAACCAGTGGAAGGTGCTCTTGTTAGTGCAGAAGAATGAGCCCCACTGACTTCACAGCCTGTCAGAGGCTTAAAATCTTCCCTATTGCCCACACCATTGAATTTGTGACATAGCCCAGCTCAGCTGGGCCTGGGCTGGGCTCAGTGAGCTCAGTGCTGCTTTGTTTCCAATAATTCATATGAAATCTGTCCATTAACAGCATCACTCCTGTGGTGAATGCTCATCTCATTCTTAAGCAAATGACTAAATCCCACTCTTTAAAGGGAAAAGCACAAATCATTAATAAAAGTTACATGTGCTGTGAAAAACATCATTTTATTATTCAGTAGAGCTGACTTCGACTTTTCATTATAGAGTCTCTGGCTCTTGAGGAAATGAGTAAAGAAGGGCAAAAATTGAAAGCTGCCTTTAGGTACCTTTTCATTATTTGCACAGGTGTAAATAGAATTTATTCAAGAGGCGGTTAAAGCACAGAAATCCAGGTTTCTAGGTGTATCATTCCACAGACGATAACAATGAGCTTACAAATAGAATCTGGGGAGTTAATTACAAGAATGATAACAAATTCTATTAGCATGATAAATTATTCAGTGCTAGAATTATTTTAAGTAATCCAAAGTGCAGAAGAAGAACCCCAGAGTTTGGAAAATTAGCATGGGATAGGACACTATTCAATAAACAACATATGGTAGAGAATTTCCCTTTGTTGCTTTCACTTGTTGCATGGATAAAAAAACCAAGATCTCTTATTAGCTAAGGAAGATCAGCTCTTGGTTAATTTTATTTTGTATATTTTTTTTAATCTAAAATCAAACAGTTATCATAAACATTTCTATATTCCAACTATGAGAGGCAGAGTAATTTTTAATAATCTGGGCTTATTCTCCATGTAATTTCTTTGAACTCCAGCCGATCTTCTACAAAAGTGCTACTAATAACCAGCATTATTTGTATTCTAGTTACAAAAAAAAAATTGCATAAAATTGGATCTCATTTATGCCAACTGTGGGATAAAACATCTGGGATACATCTCATATCTGGGAGGAATATCCCCATCTGCAATAATGCAGGAGCTCTCATAGTTTACAATGTCCATTAATAAAAATAAGATTTTGAGTGTAGCTCACAGTTCTTCTGCAGCAATGATCCAGTTCTTTCTCTCAAAACCATGGATGCCAGGAGCTGTCCTTCAGTCCCATCTTTCTTCTTATGGGAATAAGAATTTTATTGCTAATTAATCTGTGCCTCCTCACGCTGGAGTTTCGTGATCCAGAAGTTGTGTGTGACTTTGCTGGCCAGCTGATGCCATCTGCTGGGGTCTGCCTAAAGAATTGAAGTGACTTACCATATTTTTCCAGGGAAGTCACTCAATTTTAGTTCATTTTAAAGCCATATTTTTTCTCTGGCTCTCAGTTTCTGAAGCAATGAGGTCATGCAAGACAACAGCCTTACTCACGTGCCTTAATTGATTGGCTTTGCCTTTCTGGTGTTGCACTGCTCATTCAGCAAATTTTCATGTCCCTAAAAATTGCAGACAGCAGCAGCAGCGGAGTTCAAAGCTTTTGAGTACAGATTATAATTACTGAGATTATTTAAATACTTACTTAAAGAAGCTTTATCTTACACACTCAGGTTTAAATGTGTGATTTGTGTTTGTTGCTATCCATGAAGCATTTCATAAATGTATGTGTACTAAGCATTTGTTTAACTGGGCTACTGCTCTGCCAAGTATTACTGAAGACATAACTGTAACATGGTTACATGACCTGCTGGACTTGCTCAGGACTTTAAGTTAAATATTTCATCATAGAAATTTGCTGTGTTCAGCTATCAAAGGGAAGTGTCTGGGCTCAGTTCTCTTGGATGAGAAGGATCTTCACCTTCCCCAAAGAGGAAAAATTGCAATGGGCAGTTCTAAGGGAAGTAGATCCCCCCTGGAAACCTCACTGCCCCTGAGTCCTGTGGAGCAGCAGATCCCAGATGGAAATTCAGAGCACAGAATGAGTCAGAGTGTGAAGTGACATTGTCCAGAGATTCCCATAAAGCCTGCAGCAAAGATCCCTTCCACCGGATGGGTGTGATGGTTCTTTTTTTTATTCTTTCAGTTATTCAGTTGTCTTTGCTAAACTGACTGAGCCAAAACTGTAGCAACAGAAACACAAAAGCTGTTGTTAAAAAGGACAAAGTACCGGAAGTGAGACAAGATGTAAATTTTCCTTTGCAAATCGAGTGATTTCTGAAACAACAGGTTCAGGACTTTGTGTTGGTCAGAGTGTGACAGAAATGTACAGACCAAGAAAAAGAAAAAAGGCTAAATATTTGTTAATGTTGCTTTTCCATGATGACTTGTTGTAAATCACCCCAGTTGATGAGCTGGCACTTTGGTGTGGTGTTTGTGTAGAGGAGGAGGGAGAAGAGTTGTAAAAATCTCTTTTAAATGTATTCCCCTATTTATTTAATGAGGTCTCCACCTGCCAATGAAACATGGAATTACTCCAGATGGAGCTGACGTCTCCTAGAGGTCCAGGAGGCAGAACTGCTGATTGTCCACAGTGACCCTGAAAAGTTCCAGGTGGTGTCTGGTGGGCCATGGGCTGGGACTGGGACAGGAGGCACATGGTGAGCCCAGCACCGACGGATTTGGGAATATCGGGACAGGAGGCACATGGTGAGCCCGGCACCGATGGATTTGGGAATATCGGGACAGGAGGCACATGGTGTGCTTAGCACTGATGGATTTGGGAACACCAGGACAGGAGACACATGGTGAGCCCAGCACTGATGGATTTGGGAATATCGGGACAGGAGGCACAATGTTTGGCACCAATGGATTTGGGAATAATGGAACAAGAGAGTCCCCCTGGGTTTGCTGGTGTTTAGACAAAGCTCTGTTCCTGCTGTAAACCTGCACATGTGATTTCTTTCAGATACTTCCCTAAAATAAGCTTTTATTCAGTCTGATGAGGCAATGGGGGAATTCCTGTTCCCCACCCCTGTCCCCTCTGGCAGCCTGCACTGATGAAAATTACTTAAATTAGTGCAATTTGCTCAAACACTAGCAGGGTGAAATTCCTTTAATGGTTGCAACAAGAGACTCTTGCATTTGCTGCATTGAAACCCTGTGATTATTGTTAGATCTCTGAAGCACCTCATGTAAATGATAATCTGGATTGTCCTTCTGAACTCCACATCATGCAAGAGCTGAGCACTTTAAATTCCTTTAAGGGAAAGGAGGAACAATCATTGTGTGATTAGGAAATCTTTTTTTCAGACATATGATTATCTTTGTCCTAAACCTTCTGACCAGCAATTAATTCCTCTGATCCATTACTGTTTCCAGCATTCAGGCCTGCACTGAAATGACAGATGCCTTCTCTATTATTACTGAAGTATCATTTGCACAATTGTATTTCTGTCACACTCAAGCTCTTGTACTGAAGCTCATTTTAAAGTATATTTTCTTAATATTTGAAGTTTGCTGGTGACTTTTTTTTACAATTTAATTGAACAGTTAAGATATCTGTCTGTCTGCCCCGTGCTGAAAAAGGAATAACAAGTTTTGGGGGTTTTTTTCTACCAAACTTAGTATTGATTGTTGTAGTTCTTTTCCTGTTCTGAGAAAGCAGTGCACTTTCAAATATTCATTATCCTTCAATATGATATTTCAGTGTTTCAATAATATTTTTAGTGGTATTTCATTCTTAATCTTTATTCTTAGACCAGAATTATCAAGGTACTGCATGCAACGGTATGTTAGAACGGTATGCATATTCCATCTCTGGAATTTAGGAAAATACATCCCTTCCATTAATTGAAAAGAAGCCTGGACTACACTTGTGAATATTTCCTTAAATCTGAATTGCCTTGTCTCTATCTCAATCCAGCAAGTCACTAAGGTATATGAGAGAGAAATTTCCTGATTTTCTGATTTTTAATAAAAAAATACAAGTAATGTGAAAATTGAAGTAACTGAGTTGGAGATTTCTCTTGCAAGGATTACAGAAGGTAATTAAATCCTTTCTCCTTGTGACTGAATGAGCTGGACTTGTTCAGTCTGCAGTTATTCCCATTTGTCAGTAGCTAATTTTAACTGCTTTGCGGGAGGTCCAGGAATTGTTTTTGTAAAAGAGGAGATTGTTGTACTTCATTAATTGTATCATATCATATTTGAGATGCAAAGTAAAACATTGTAGATAAAGCAGGAATATTTAGACCTAATAGTAAAATAGCTGATTGGGATTTGCAGGAAATTACGGTTAAATGACTATACGTTTCTTCATTAGTGCAAAACAAAAAGAATTTCTTCTCCTTCCAAGTAAAGCATAGTTCGTGGCAAGAGAATGTCAGCTCAAAGTATCCACAAAGAATTTCAGACATGAAAGGAGGAAGGAAGTTTTCAGTTATATTTTATATTTCAGTTACATTTTAGTTCTTTAGGCAGCAGGAGAACATCTACTACTGTTTAGCAATAAAAGAAGCAACAGCCTTGCTTCTGACCAATAGTCTGAGTTTAAAAAAATAAAATAAAATAAAGGGGAAGTTCTGTTTATATTTATAGACATAATAGATTTCAATAGAAGCTTATCAAAAGGGTCAGAATGAACTTATCACTTGGACTTATTATCAAATGAGAGTTATTTTAGCTGGCAATGTACCAGGCTACAAACGAGGTGCAACTTCAAAGTTTAAGGAAGGAGGAAAGAGAAATAGTCAAGAAGTCATAAATTGTATCATGTGAATAAAACAGATGTGGAATTTCCATTAATTAGAGACAAGTTAAATCACTTCATGATGTTTTACTGGCCTACTTCCTCATAATAACTGATTTGTTACCTACTTAACTGTGCTTATAATCCTGCTATTAATGGTCTAACATATCATAACAATTTTTAAGTAACTACTTTCTTTTTCTTCTTTTTTTTCTGTTAATGAAAAGCTGACCTATTTTTTTTATCCCAGAGGGTAAACAAAACTAAATCTTTGTCTATTACAACCAAATAATCAAACCACTCTCGATGAAATGACCTCTTCTGAGCTGTGTGGTTAGGGGGAATTGCTAAAATGTGGCATGTATTAAGTCTTTACTTCATTTAACTGCCCTTCCTGTGGTTACGCTGTTGTTTTTATTTCGTGTTTGGACTGCAGCAGTACTGGGGGTCAAAGCAGAGCCAGAGCCCTGCTGGGATAAACGTTTGGGAATAAACCCCTGAGAGGGTGTGGATGCCAGGGGTGCAGGAAGGAGCAGTACTGATCCCATCCCAGTGCCAAAGATGCTGAGGCAGGGCTGGATTCAGCCTTGGGCATCGCTCAGAGCACAGTCCTCCCAGTGACTACCCCCGGAATGTATCCAGCATGATTTCACCTGCACTTCCTTCTTGCATTTTTGCCTATGCAAAGTCATTCCCAGCCTACCCTTGTTCTGCTGAGGCGGTCAGTCACACCAAGCCTCTCATCACTCTACATTTGCCCTGCTCCTCTGCTCCTCAGAGCTGCAGTAAAGGTGTTCAAGAGCCCAGCTCAGCCCTGCCTGTACTTAGGCACACAGTCAAGGGGTTTGGGGTACTGCTGCACATGAGCACTTTGCTTACTTTGCGTTCAATCAGTGCTGAGACACATTAGACACTCCCAGAAGTCATTTACCTGGTGGTAGTAAAAATGTCCCAGTCTCCCATTTCACAGAGTAAATCTGGACCGATATTCAAATATGTGAAGGGAAATTTGCAGTTATGTTCCTGGGTATGTTTGCTCCACAGTCTTACTGTGTTTTGTCCATGTTCCTAACCTGATTAATTTCCAAATTGATGTTATAATAGAATATCTAATTTTTTATATATATTATATAATCCCAGAATCGCTGGAGTTGGAAAAGCCCTCCAAGGCCATTGAGTCCAAGCTGTGCCAGTGCCCACCTTGTCCCCAGCGCAGAGCCCTGAGTGCCACGGCCAGGCCTTCCTTGGGCACCTGCAGGGCTGGCACTGCAAACCTCCCTGGGCAGCCCTGCCAAGGCCTGAGCGCCCTTTCCACGGAGAAATTCCTGCTGCTGTCCACCCTGAGCCTCCCCCGGCACAACAATATAATAACAATAATAATAGATTAATAGCAATAATTTAATCATTTAAGTGGATCTCACCTTGATGCAGTTTTTACTTGCGGGGTAAAAAGTGGCCCTTTTAAACCAAGCCAAAGAAGTCCTGCATTGCTGCAACTGTGGAGTAGCTGAAGTGGAATAACCACATGTAGCCCTAGGTCAGGTTTAGCTCCAGCAGGCAATCCCAGCCCAAAGGAGATCCCGTTGTCCTCCCATTCATCCTGATCTCCTGGGGTTATACTGCATCAATTTCTAAATGTGCAGGAAACAACCTGAGGCTCAGCACAATGAAGGGAAAGAGGTAAGAACTGTGATGATGGATTTCAAACAGAGCTGTTTTGCATAGGTGGTGAGTGAACTTGGCTGATCTTATTTGATAAAAGGCCGCAGGTTAACAAGATGAGAACAAGAAATTTCAGGAAGGATCTAAACCTGGCTCATTTTAAATTTAAAGAATCACATGGTAAAATAAACACTAAAAAGGAACTTTTTACTAGGGACTTTTTTACAATGGCCTGGAGTGCTAGGACAAGGGGGAATGGCTTCCCACTGAAAGAGGGGAAATTTAGACGAAAATGGGAAAGGAATTGCTCCCTGGGAGGGTGGGCAGGCCCTGGCCCAGGGTGCCCAGAGAAGCTGTGGCTGCCCCTGGATTCCTGGCAGTGCCCAAGGCCAGGCTGGACATTGGGGCTTGGAGCAGACTGGGACAGTGGAAGCTGTCCCTGCCGTGGCAGGGGTGGCACTGCATGGGCTTTAAGTTTCGTCCCAGCCCAAACCAATCTATAAGTGGGTGATATAATTTAGAATAAGTTTCATGCTAAAGGGCACATTTCTGCATGACTTCCTTTAATAACTGCAGTCTCCAGCCTAATTCAGCCTTTCAGATAATTGCAGTGTGAGCACTTTTATTTTTCATAGTTGTACAGTGGGTTATTTTATTCTTGCTCTAGTAAAAACATGATTCTTGCTGTTGACTTTTTTTAATAGTGATCACTTAATTGGAAACAGATGCTACTGTAAGAGGAAAAACATTTTAATTAACACATTTGAGCTGGAAAATTTCAGATACCTGAAGAGCTGAAGCAGATTTAAAACAGAGGGTAGGATTTGTTGCCCATTGTTTAAATTACAGATCATTTCATCATAGGATAACTAAACAATAGTTAATGAGACCATTGGAAGGTTTGTATTACTTAGTACACAAACAGTCTAACACTGAGCAGAAGAAACAAGTGAAATATAATAATTTAAATGTAAATTATTCTTTTGCTTAACAAAAAACCCATAGAAAATTATTGTTTTGGGTTGTTTTCACCTTCTATGAACTTTTATAAAGCTTCTTTCTATATGAAGTTTTTTTTTAATATTGCCTTTTCACTCTGAACTTATAGAAAGAAAGAAAATCTTTCAGTTTAATGTCAGCAGTATATTAACTTCAAAAAGTCTTACATTAGGATATGATGCACTTTGGAAATGATAACTGAGTGTTAGTAAAAATCCTAAAACCCCAGGGTATTTTTATGAAAACTTGGACTTAAATGCAAATAAAGCAACATGTGAAACGCTTGTTCATTACCAGTGAGCTGACACAGGCGAGCTTCTGTTTAATTTTGGTTGAAATAATATCATGTGATTGACAACCTTTGATTAAAAGCAACAACACTCAAATTGAATGTCTCCCATCTTCAGGCGAGCCCTCAAGGGTAAGGTAATATCTGCTGGAAAATTTGGAGAAATACATTACTTGTGACCACTCTCAGAGCAGATCTGAAGCACCATTTCTAGCTATGGTTTTCTCAATCCTCAGCACATCAAAAACGTTGTGTTAGGCTCAGCAGGAGGAGTTGGGGCAGGAACAGCCCCAGCACAGGATGGGGGGACCTGTTGGGGATACCGAGCTGTCCCTGAGACAGCAGCACAGTGTCCTGGGGGTGCTGGGGACACCGAGCTGTCCCTGGGGGTGCTGGGGACACCGAGCTGTCCCTGGGGGTGCTGGGGACACCGAGCTGTCCCTGGGGGTGCTGGGGACACCGAGCTGTCCCCAGGCAGCAGCACAGTGTCCTGGGCCCAAGGAGGCCGAGGCTGCCCCGGGGCCGTCGGGAGGCCATGGGCACAGGGCAGGCAGGGATGGTGCCCTGTGCCAGCCCCGGAGCAGCTCTGCAGCGCTGTGCCAGCTCGGCATGCTCAGCCCAGAGGGACAGCAGCTCCTGGGCAGGGCCAGCGGAGGCTGCGCAGCTGAGGAAGGGCCTGGAGCACGGCCATGGGGCCCAGCACAGGCTGAGGGAGCTGGGGCTGCTCAGGCTCCCGAGGAGCCCCAGCTGAGAGGGGCCCTCAGCCCTTAGTGGCCATGGCTGTGTGCAGGGAGGCTCCGAGCAGGGCCGGGCTCTGCTCCGGGGCCAGCCATGGCACACAGGAACGGCACCGACTGAGCCCAGGGAGCTCCCCCTGCACAGGAGGCACAACTTGTGCCCTGGGCAGTGCCCAGCCCTGAGCACATTGTGCACACAGGCTCTGCAGTCTCCTCCCTGGGGCCATTGCAGAGCCACATGGACACACTGCTGTGCCCTGTGCTCTGGGCTGGCCCTGCTGGAGCAGGGAGGTGGCACCGCAGGAGCCCTGGGGCTCACAGCCTCACACACCCTGGGGCTCTGGGAGTTCACATGGGACAGTTTAGACTCCTGATGCAGAAAGAGAAGGGCAGGATTAAGTTATTTCTGATTAAGTTACATCTGATTTACCCCAGGATGTCCTGTCTAAAGCATGGCCTGCTCCAGGTAAAGACATGCAAATGCACAAATCTCATTGTATGTAATATTCCCTACACAGAGGTGTGAAAAGGGAGGAGACATCTCTGCACATGGAGGACTAAACGGATTTATTACCAAAACGTCCTGGCTCTGCAACCCCTCCTTGGTGAGGGGTCTCTCCTGGGAATCGGCTCCATGCTGTGGAAATTCCCTCTCTGGGCCCTCGTTACTGAAGGCACTGAGGGACAAAATAATGTTCTGCACACAGGGCTGGGGTTAGGTCCAAAATAAGACTTTTTAAAACACATGACTTGGCACCCATTTACTGTTCCTGGGCTTCAAAGTGTCTCCAAAGTCCCGCAATGTTGGTGCAGCATAGTTCTCACGAAAGTAAGAAAAAAAAAATCTGCACTGCCCTCCCTTTAGTGTTTACTTTTCTGGCTGATGTCACATGAGGAGTGTGGCAGCTCTTGTGGCCTGAAAAAAACATCAAACCAAGAGAAGTAGTGGGAAACCTCAGTGTGGTTTCAGGCTAAAATTTCCTTCCTTGATTATGACATGTGAAATGAGGGCCTGTAGCTGTGGTGTCCTTCCAGCTTCCCAGTAACTCCCCACTGTCTCTGCTCACCAGTGGGACTAGGCAAGAGTACCACGAGTAATGTACAACATCAGCCCAGAAGATTTATATTCTGATTTTTCACGCACTTCTAATGTCATACTTTTTTAGTTTTAAATTTCTTCTCTCTCTCTCTTTTTTTTTTTTTTTTTTTTTGGTGCAGTAAGACAGGTTGCAAAATGAAGATTATTGGTTACACCTCTCTGCAGCAGAATCAGCATTTTGGATCAGCTCAAGACCTCATACTGGTGTTTTTTTATAGAACTTTGACATCTGGAATGAAATAGGTATTTTACAGGAAAATACCAAGTACATAACTGCAGAATAGTTAATGTTTCTTCAACTATATTTTCTGACTACTCTGAGTCTATACCCAGATGATGCGTGAAGTCAATTAACCTAGCATAAAGTATATTCAAGTGACTGTAATGATTCCTAAGACACCTTTTGTTTTTTGATTTTATATACACTTTTAAATAATTGCAAGCCCCAAAAGACTATGGGCATAAGTTGCCTAGGTAATGGATAAAAATAATTATTTTTATTAATGTGCTTTTGTTATTTGAAGACCTATTCAAGCTATTTTAATAGCTTGTGGAATTCATAACATAGGTTTGAACTGCAATATATCTTGTATCCTTTCTGTGGACAGCAAACAGTACAAAATTGATTTTAACGTATTTGTAACATTTCCAGTGTTAGTAGGAATAAAAAAGTATTAATTTTATATTTGTGGGCAAAATAAATGTTTCAGATAAAATAGCAGTCAAAGTAGAAAAAAGAAAAAATATTCTTTTTTTTTAAGAGGGCATATCAGAAGGATCTAGTAGGGCATAAATGAAATGTTTTCATCCAAAGGATTTTCATCTCCTTTTGAGAAGAATTAGGCAAAAGAAAAAAGTGTCATTCATTTTCTATCAAGGTGAGAAAAAGCCATTTTCCAACAAATTCTAAACAATTTTAGATCTGAGAAAAAGAAAATACCTTTTGATCCTCGGAATCAAAGAGAGACATCTCAGCAAAGCAGCGGGTAAGGCTGTAATGGCAGAGCAGTTATTTCATCTGTTTATTTCCTGTCTCATCTGCACTGAGCTATAAATTCCCGTAGTTATGTGGACTCAGAGGGAGATAGGAAAAAATATTTTACCTCTCTTTAGGATGAGGGAGAGCAAGCTGGGGGAATGTGTCCTGTCTGGGGTACGGCGCTTCAAGGAGAACACGTAGTTGTGGCCCATTTGAAGAAAGCTCCCAAAACACCTTCAAAAGATATCAGAGCAGCTTTTGAATGAAAATATAAATGAATTAAGGTTGTTTAGCCTAAGGGGAAGAGCACTAAACACTGGAGAGTTTTAGTTTTATTATTCAACAATTTTTATTGTAAAGGAGCAGGTGTGTGTTCATTACTCCCTCACATCCATCCTGGAGAGGATGGGAATAATGGCATTAACGAGCATGGCTTAGGTCAGACATGAGGGGAAAACTGCTCTAATGGCTGGGCGGGCTGTCTCTGGGAGACAATGCCCCAGGGAGTTTGGGAGTCTCCAAATTTAGGAACAGTTTAGGGCAAAGTTGGCAACTATCTACTGGGAAAGACAACTGTGGGCTGTTTGGGGGGGTTGTGAAGGATTAGTGCTTGTCTTGAGCTGCAATCCAGCCCTTGTTAGGTTTTTTCCTAATTCTATGCATTCTGATTTTGTTCCCAGCACTTCATGTCCCTTTTTTGTGCAGAATTCTGAATGTATTTGAGAGAAAGGAGGGATTAAATGGAAACCTAGATTTATTCCTTAAAAATTATATCCACCAGTGTTGTGGGACACAGCTTGCAAGTGGCCTGACTTGAAATGGGGCAGCTGAATTCCATCATGGATGGAATTTGTTGTTATTTTTATTATTATTGTTGTTGTTGTTGTTGTTGTTATTATTATCAATCATCATCATCACCGTCATCACTATCTTTTTTACAGAAAAGAAATGAAACTCTTCTGAGAGACCAGTTGAAATTAATTTCATACTCTGTAGCAGCAAGTTTCCAATTAACAAATAATCCGATGGTGCTCTTTTGAATAATATAAACTTCAAAAATATTTATGGGTGAGTCAAGTTTGTTTTTCATAAACATGTTGTCATCTTTGTATGACACAAATAAGTTCTCAAGAGATATGGGAAAGGTTCACACAGAATGAGGCAATGGAAGGACCGAAATACCACTGGAGCTGAGGTAATGGGACAGTTCCTTCTTTGGGCAAGAAAACGTCTACTTGTTCATGATGTAATGAAAAAATAACATGTTCTGTCACTCCAAACCCTAGACAAAATCCAGCTGAGAATTTTGGATAAGTCTTCCTGTGGCAAAGTGGGAATGTTTTCCTATGACATCATTTGAATTTTGTAAACATCTACAAGGTAACCATATCCCACCTTGTTTCAGGCAGAACAAAATCAGCCTTTATTATTGTGTTTTTGTTTTCTAACAGTGTGGAAGTGCTTTTGCATCATTCCTGATGGACTGAAGAGCCAGCTCCTTAGTTTTTCCCTAGGGTATGTGGAACACCATGCTGTGCCTTCTCTCTGGTGTCACCCTGAATTTCAGTGCACTCTGCAGCTTTCTCTTAATACTACATGCAACTCTTGAAAATGAAGGTTTCAATTTAGTGACAGCACAATGGTTTGGCAAACTATTTCTAAAATATTGAAAGGACAGGCTTGGCTGTTCTATGGCAAAGGCATGAGGAGACAAATGGCCACAGTTCTTTATGCTGCAATTTTTATACAGCTGGAACTGTCCTTTGAGGAATGAATTGGCTACAAACTCATTTCTCAGTCAAAGGGCAGTTGTTGAATCAGTTTGTTTTACTATTGAGGTCTGTGGGGACACCTGTTCCCAGGAGACCTGAACTAAGTGAAAAGACAAATATTTGGGGAATTTCACATCATCCACACTGAGAATTCCTCAGTGCTGCTCTGTGTTGAACTGCAATATCTTCCAGCATCTTCTGTTCACAGGGCAACTGATGTCCCCAGTGCGTGGCCTGGGGGGTTGTGATTCTAAGATTGTTTTCCTGCATTTTTTTTTTTACTGAGCACATGAATATTTTCAGAGCTAACATTAATGTGAGTGCCCAAAAAGGGAGGTATCATGGAAAATGCAGTTAGAACAATTAATGTACTTGAAGGCTTGGGAAAGAGAAAAGGGAGGGAAAGGCTGAGCTGACTGTACAGCCAGAGCAGTGAAGGGATCCCTACTCTGGGATAAAGCACTGCAGGCTCTTGCCTCCTGCTCCACCTGTAGCAAAATAAAATTCATGGAATGGTTCCTGGAGTTTCTGCTGGATTTATAGGACATTGCACAATAAAAGATGCAGATTATAATTATTTATTTTTTATAATGAGTGACCAGACCAGGATTGACTTTGATTTTACTTTCGTTTCTGGAGCACTCAGATGTTCAGTATTGCTGCTCTTGTGGGCAGAAAAATCACAGAAAATGGCTGTTTAATTCTCTAATATTTTGAGATTACAGTCCTGTGAGCTTGCTTTATAACTTTTTTGGATGAATTGTCTTACAGGCAAAATGGGCAATATACTCTGCAAGGATTTAATTATTCCACTGGGGTTCTTATAGTAATTGTGGATATAAAGTTTAAAAGTTTATCACTGTAAGTAAATCAATGAAGTAGACATTCATTTCTTACTTTTAATTCAGAGATCTGGGGGGGGTTCTTGCCATATTATATATTCATCTAATACTCTGGATTTATGGATATATCCACATTTTTATGAACAATCAGAACCTGCTCTCTTTGTGATGCAGTGTAGGAAACAGTTGAAACTTAACATTACTCAAGTAGCACTGGATTTTAATTAATAACCACATGGAACAATTGTTCAGATAGGAATACCACCTTTTCTAATAAAATAAATAAAATAAAGTGCATTGTGTGAACGATCACAAAGCCTTTCTCCTGGACCATGCAAGATAATTATTCATTAGGTGAGATCAGCGGCTGCAAGGAGAAGATAAATTTTATCAATATGGGAGGGGTTTTGAGCTAAAGAAGGGTTGTATTGACGGCTTGATGTGACACCTGAGAGCCCAGAACTGCTGCAAGGAATGTGTGAGGCAGAGCAGTTCCTGGGTGGATTCACTTGGCTCTGCCTTCATTTGTCATGAGCTGAACAATTGTACTTTGCTGCTGTTGGTCCTGCATAGGCAGAGCTAGCAGACAAGAGTCCTCCCCCGCCTCCCCTCATTAATGTAATGGCTAATGAACATCCACTCACAGAACTTTTCTGTGCCCTCTCTCATTCCCTGTCAGCAGAATGATTGAGAATGTTTGGGGTAACCATGGGATTACTGGGAAAAAGCTCATGCAGAATTTGCCAAGGGAGCAGCAAGAAATAAATTTATTTATGAGTTACACTTGCAGGACTAGAGGAAGAGTCTGGATGTGCATCTGAATCCTAGCTTATGAACTTTTTCCTCCTAGATCTCAAGGCAGGGATAATGATTTTTAAATAGCAGGTGTAATATAAGAAAGGAGCAGAGTTTCCCTTCCAAGCTGTCACACATATGGTCAGGTAGCAACAGATGTGGGAGGGGACAACTGGGACCTTTTAATTTCTCATTTTGGTTCTATATTAAAACTCAGAACATTATCTGAATCTCACCTGCAGAGCTGTACTAAAGGACGAGCCAGGGAGAGGGAACCCAGATTTAATTCTCAGACAGATGAAGAATCTGAGGTACTATTTTATCACTTGAGTTTATCTCAATATCTGCAAGGTGAATTAACTGTTGTACAGATTATTCATTCAGAAAAGCACACAGAACGTTACACTATACTCCCTTTATGTAAGGATATTATATGTAACTTAGTGGGTAATTTAGACTCTAAGTGATCAAAATAAGACATTGGTCAGGATACAATTTTTCAACCAATTTAATTGGTATCTCTGACCTTAATTTCAAATAGGAAGGAAGGGAAGGAAGGCAGATGCCTCATGATGTACAAACTTGCCTCTTGCCTTCACTTATTACTTAATTTCACAGTAACTACATCTCCTATTATTAAATCTCTCTTTTATATGGAATTTGTTGTTGTAGCACATTACTCCAGTGAAATGACTTCACCTTGTTCCAAAACGCAGTCCCTGATATGCTGTGGATAGGCCAAATTATACTAAAATATTCAGGTTTTCTCATTGTTATTAAATTGAGAATGTAGGTGCTTCTAGTTTTTGGGGAGGAGTGGGTCAGGGATGGGTCTAAAACATCCTTTGCAGTGCTCTGGTGACTCTAATCCCATCATGGTGCATGACAGTTGTGTTTGTTTTAGCTTTGATAAAATAAACTTTAATTTTTTCCCTGTTTCAGACATGTTATTGTTGTCAAATTAGAATTAAACAAGGCACATCATCAAGTGCATTTGCCTGTTACTGGAGAGATTTTCTGTAGAAAGGCTGTTACAGAACTCAAAGCTGGGATCTCCATCAAGTGCAATTTAAAAATTAGTTTTAAGTGCACTTCACATCAGTTTGCTCACGGTGAGAAATATTTACTTGGTTTCACACTGCTGGAAAAAGCAAAATGGACAGGCTTGTGTGATGGAAAACACAGCAGCAGGATCTCATCTCTGTGTCTTGATCCACACTGAGATCATAGAAATTTAAAGAAGTAACACACAAATAAATAAAAGGCTTATGAACCACATGCATAAGATTATCATCCTTGAATTTAACTCTGTCTGGGACCCTAAATCTAAGATTTACAGATGTTTTACACTCAATTTGCAAAAAGAGAAGTTTGGAGAAATTGGCAGAATTTGGCCAGAACATCCAACTTCCCACAAGGTTTCCAGCATTCAATTTGGATGATGTACTACAAGATCTACTGCCTTCTAACTTCATTTTTCTATTATTTGCAGCAGAAATGTTATTAGATATGGATTTCAGTAATGTGATTACCAGTGAGTGGTAATTTTGAAGTATCTGTGTGGGAACTGCTGGAGGAATTACTGTGCTGTTGAAATCAAACCGTGATTCAGATTTAACCTAATCTTACCCTAAGCTATTCTCAATATTATCAACACCTTTCCATCCTTTCTGAAAATAAATGGAGAGGTAGAATTCTCTAAGTAATGGTTTGGTTTCTGTGTTTTGTGTCCTGACAAACTAAAACAATAGAATTCAATTTTCTATAATTACAAACAAATGAATCAAAACTTTCTAGACATTTTGAAGAAGCATATTAAAAAAACCCAACAAACTATTGATCAAAGTTCAGGAGCTATTCCTAGTATAGTAGCCAGAGTTTAGGTAATATTTAGAATCTTACATACCTGAGAACTTCCTGTGGGGAACATCAGCTCTGTATTCCTCTAGCCCATCCTCCAAGGGAATGTTTTCCAAACTGCACCTGGTCTGAGATGACTGAAATGATGGGTTTAACGACTTCTCTGTGGTAAACATTGGAGTTTGCTTTTGGTTGCTGTGCTGGTGTTTTCTTCCATTTAACTGTGCTCTCTAACAGCTTCTAAACAACAATTTATTTAGGGTTCAGTTGGGAAATTCACCCCCAAGCTCAGGGTGGTTAATCTGTAAGAGCAGCAAAGCCCCAGCAAGGCCAAGCCTGCTGCACTTTAGATCTTTCACTGTGGCAGTGCAGGAGTTTCCAGAGCACTGATCACTCTCCATTCCCTGTGCTTTGGGGTTTTCCTGCTTTATGGCCTGCAGTGCCATCCCCTCTGTGTCCCTGCCAGCAGGGATTGCAGTGCTCTGTCTTTGGCCAGATTTGAGTCACGGCCAGGACTCAAAATATTTCTTCCATTTCCTCATCTCTTTGTGGCTCTGGGGTTATACCTGAGTGCCTCCAGCTGCTGCTCCCCAGCCCCAGAGTGTGGGACACCCTGCACTGCTGCATCCCTGTGGAGCATGCCTATCACTAGACCTGGGAAAAGGGGATTAGGAACAAGTTGGTGCTGTTAAATTTAATTATTGAGACTTCATTTCCATCCTCAAGCAGAAAAAATTTTGTGTTTGCCTCCATTTATCTCTGTTGCCCAATCTTTCATTAGGATGAGAAATAATTCCCCAAGATTTGGAATCCGTGGGGCTCCTTTTCCAGGGAATGTTAAAACTTGGCCTTGCAGAAAATTGTCACTTTCCTGCAAAGCTTTCTCAGGTTGCTACTGCTCACTGAATTACTAAATATAATGTATCTACTGTGGGATTTTTAAACAAATGAGCAAGATAATGAATTAAATTATTAAAATATATTGATCACTTGCATGTTTTGATGTGTGTGGTTTTTTGTTTGTTGGGAGTTTTTAAAATCCTGTAGCTTGAAAAGTAATTTTGAAAAAAAAACAACTAAAAGGAAGAGTTTTGTGATACTCTATCAAATAGTCTTATTAACATTTGAACTGTTTATTTTAACAGTTTCCTTCTAACCTAAGCAGTAAAGAAAAGCCCTGGTTGATGGTGTCCCATGAGGATCTGAAATCTGAAATTTAGATTTTTGTTTGTTAGTTTAATTATAGCACTTCTTTCTACAGAACTGGTTTCTGATTTGCTTGAATCACTTGACAAGATTTTTCCCCACTTAAATTGTACAAAAACTGCACTGGTGGCAAAATTATTTGGGCTCTTTATAAGGTAGGAATGGATGTGATACTTTTGCTCTGATGCATGAGCTGGGAACCCTTGGGTCAGCTCTTGGCTCTGGGACAATTTGGGTGGAGCAGAACATCATTAACTGGGATGGGAGGTCTTGTAATTCAGGGGATGCTCCCGAACAATCTACAAACACCTGTCAGTCCTGAGGAAAAATATTCCAAAACTGGTGTAGTCCTTGAATTAGAAGATGAGTAGGGCTGTCTAAAAATTGGAGCCTTACTCTTCTTATGCCTCAGCTTCACTCCATGCATCACATAAAGATAGCAGGGCAACCCTCTGGGTGAGATCTTTTAAAATTGTAACAATTATAAATGTTGTATTAATGGGAGCCAGTGGAACACCTGCGCTAGAAGCACTGAAATTACAAAACCAGCAAAAATATGGAAGAGTATTATCTGACAGATATCTGTACAATGAGGTGAGTGTTGTTCCCAGCATCCATGCAAACCTGCATAGGAAGGGTATGGACTCCAGCATTGAAAGAAGGGGGACATGGTGGGAAATCTGCTGTAAAATAAAAAAGTTTAATATCAAACAGCTTATTTTTAAATAGTAACAGCTCCTGTGTTATCTTGGGCATCCATTTACTCCTATTGGCAGTCAAATCCTGAGGGTGAGCTTTTAATTTAATGCTTTACATTAAAGACCCATTCTCATACTGCACATTTGCCTTGTAGCCTCTGCAAATAAATAACAAGTGTGCCATGAATCACGGGCCAGTGAGTGCCACGGTCAAATGGCTAAAACTGTCCGGGCCATTTTTTGTAGCACTGGAATAGGAAACATTTATTACAGCCATTATAGACAGCCAAGTGATTGAAGAGCCAAAGAGGTGTCATTTATATAATGTTACAATTCTTTTAACTCTGAGAAATAAAATAAGCAAGGATCCAAACGGGCTGTACAGCTGCACTGCAGCCCCACAAACCTGGGCATTGCTATAAACCCAGACCATCAAGTGGAGCTGAATTTTACTGCTGGACATTTCAGTACTCTGTCTTGTTGCCTGACTTCAATATCCTCAAACTTTATGCTGTTTGAAGCACCAATAGAGATAAAATTTCTTTGCTTGCACCTTGCTTCCTTTGGAAATTAGAAAAGAAGTTGGTGAGCCGCAGAAAACCCTTCACTGTATCACTGCAAAACTGTTTCAGGAATTATAACATTGATAACTGGCCACAGCTGCTTCCTTGGGCATTTGTAGCTGTGTCAGACACGTTGCTCGTGCTGATGCCAGGAATATGGTCTAGAGGGGAAGCGAAGATTTATTACTAACAGTGCTCATTGTTCTGTTGTCACAGAATCACTGTGATCTCCTCTTTGAACTGGGCTCTGCAGAAAGAAAGCCATAGATATTCAACTTCAAAGCAAGAGATAACCAAGAGAAAGAAACGTTTCAAATGGTAGAGTGTGTTCTGGGAAGCACTTGGGAGACCAGCCTTGGTGGGAGACTGGAAGAGAGACTGCACTGAAGTGAAATAATCGCTCAAGGGGTTGATGTATTTTCTGCAAGCACTCGTACGTCACCAGAGTTCTATGGAAATGGTTTGAATCGCTTGTCTTCCAGACATTTGGCAGAAATCACCGGGGGATGTGGGGGTGTTACATCTGTTCATGGCTAAGGATGGCCTTCAGAAGTACATTTTTACTCGCCTTCTCAAAGTCATTTAGAGTTACATCTGCTTTTTTGCAAGGTATGAAGTTCCTTAACAGGAACTGCTACATGGTTTTTAATGTCGTTGAGTTTTCACTTTGAATTTCACTGTAGGTTTAGAAAATTACATCCTATTCTTCGTGTGCTCTTGTAAAGGGGCCTGTTCAGTCTCTGAACGCAAGAAACTCACTGAATTTCCCTGGGGCTGGTGATCTTATTACTTTCTATTCGTTGAATTAATCCTCTTGGGAGCCATTCAAATTTTTTTTAGCCCTTAAAACTTTCAGAGCTCCATATTATTATGAAAGGTTTAACTGAGCTAAAGTTGTTAGGACAGGGTTTAATTTTGCAGCCCCCATCTTTACAGCCTCACGAGGCAGCCTGGTTTGCCCTCCAGTGCATAAAATTTGAGACTCTGAACCGTTCACCTCCAGGAAGCACTTTTCAAACCTGGGAGAAAATTGCATGGCAGCAGTACGTGAATTGATGTGTCAGTGAACATCTCTCCATCCTTACCTGTTGCATTATCTCTTCTCAGCCTCCTTTCAAAGGATCCCAGGACCTGCTGCTCCAGCTGTAACTCTCCGCAATGGTTGTATCCCACTTTTCAGCAGTAATTGTCTCACTCTTTGCCCTGCAGCTCAAGCAGGATTCTTTTCAGCTTGTGATGGGTTCCTGGTTAGGAGGAAATTGTTTTCCCACTGCCATGTGGGGTCTCTCATCCACAGTTTGCAGCACTTCTGCTTCATAAATCTTTCGTGTGAGGGAGTAATTTGGATTAATCTTCCTTGCCCCTCTTCCCAATGCCAGGGATGTGTCTGTGTGGTAACACAGGACCTACAGCACAAATTCCTTCATTCGGTTGCTCCAGACAGATCTTTCACATAGCTGTCTTTATTTAGGGCAGAATCTGGGTTATTTGGTGGGCTCTATGTGCAGTCATTTTCATGCCAAGGTGTAAATCAGATTAAGACAATTGACTGCACTGGGAGATTTGATAGGATGAGGAATGAAAGCTCCTGCTCTAAGAGGAATAGTGGTGTCTGTTTGTTTGTGTGTTCAGGACTCTCTCTCAAAATGTACCTATTCCAACACTGAATTTCAGTGTAGGATATGTAATGTATCTCTGCCATAGTAGGAGTATATTTCTAAAATTGACTTGGAATGTAGATTAATAATATACTCAGTATAGATTTCTCTGTACATGTATTATGCATCTCTTCATTTTCTACAGGAGCAGAAGTCTCTGCTGTAATTCCAGCTCAAGGAAGCTGACAGGGCTCAGAAAAGATAATCTGATTGCTGCACTTGCAAAGCATCCCTCCCTTCCAGATCCAAACCCAAGGGCAACAAAAAATGCCAAGGAATAACTATAAATTACATCTTTCATGATTTACACTTTCAGGGATAGTGTTTGTCATCAGTTGTGATCTCTAATCACTCAGTGAATATGATGGTCCTGCAAATGCTTTAACCCAGGCAGGACTCTAGGAAATATTCCTGATAAAGACTGTGATGGACCACCAGATTGAAATCACTCTTGATTTCCAAAAGAGTTTTTGATAGGCTGAGAACATTGGGGCTCTTCAGCCTGGAGAAGAGAAGGCTGAGTGGAGACCTGATGGGAACTTTCCAGGATCTGAAGGGGCTACAGAGAAACTGGAGAGGGACAATTCATCAGGAACTGGAGAGACAGGGCAGGGGGAATGCGTTGAAACTGGCAGAGAATGGGGTTAGATTGGATATTAGGGAGAAATTGTTCCCTGGCAGGGTGGGCAGGCCTTGGCCCAGGGTGCCCAGAGAAGCTGTGGCTGCCCCTGGATCCCTGGCAGTGCCCAAGGCCAGGCTGGACATTGGGGCTTGGAGCAGCCTGGCACAGTGGGAGCTGTCCCTGCCCATGGCAGGAGGTGGAATGGGATGATCTTCAAGGTCCTTTAGAACCCAAACTATTCCAGGATTCTATGATCCTATGATTCTATGATTCTGTGATTCTGTGATTCTATGATTCTATGATTCTGTGATTCCATGATAAACAGGGAATATTTTACCTCAGTCCATTTGGCTGGTCCTGCTTTGTTTCAGTCACAGTTTCAACTCAAATATCCATGTTTTTTAAAATGAGTGCTTGATGTATCCAGATAATAAACTGGGCAATGTTTGTACTTCCCCCATGATCCTGAGACTATAAATTTCCACTCTATCAAACCTCTGCTGCTATTTCATTGATCCACTTTCAAATGTGAAAAACAACTCACTTGAGAAGATTTTTAAGTCCTAAAAATTTCTTCTTCATAAGCATTTCTTCATTAATGTTGGAGCAGTGTGACTAATGTAGAGGTTTCTGGGTGATCCAGGCAGGGGAATACATGGATCAGCTGGGGTGACAGAAGTCGTATTCGTGGTGTTGCACTGGAACTCTCCAGAACACCTTTGAAGGTGTCACCCACTGGGTGCTGTTATCAGCACCTGGAGCCCCTCAGCTCTCTGAATCTGTGATAGGATTTTAGTGGCTGGCAGAGCTATCATTCCATACTGTCACTGTGTATCCAAGGCCTACATCTGCTCTGGAGGGCCATCTTCAACTTAGAACTCTTTAGAGAAGAATTTTTTGGCTGTGGAAATTGATAGAAAATGCACCACTTTTTATTCAGAGCACAACCCTGTGCTGAAGGGGAGAAAATGCAAATTGTGGAGTAAAATGTTTGATCTGGGGTGCTGGAATTGCTATTTGTTCATCACCAAAGACTTGAATTCCATCCTTCATTTAATTAAAACACTGTTTTCCTGATATATTCGAAAGCTATTGATAATCTGTCCTTAAATTACAGATGAAAAGCTGTAGACTATTCCAAATACATCTCCTGGTCTCAAGCAGATAAAAAGAACTACCTTTTCCACAGCGTGTTGTTAAGTTTAATTTATTGCCATAAGAGACTGTGGAGCCTGGAAGTGTAAATGGGCTCTAAAAAGGGTTTAGCTAAATCTGTTGGTTGCTACTAAACACGATGATCTACAAGGAAGTGCCAGCTCCAAGAGTTCCTAAACTTGTCATTGAAGCTGAGAAATACCCTGTGGAAGGATTGGGTTTTAGGATGGTGAGAAGAAAAGTGACGTCCCTCACACAGAGAGATGTTCCAGAAACAGGTCTGGTTTAGGTTTTGCTTGGGTATAGCAGGAAGTGAGTAAAAATCAGTGTGTGAGTAGTACAACAGCAGGAGTAAAGCCCCATTCCTAAGGCAGTCCCATGAGAAGGGAAACCATTTCATTTTTGCCAAACCATTTTTATGACTTGAAGGAATATTGAGTAAGTTTGCAGATGATACTAAATTGGGAGGAGCTGTTGACTCACTGGAAGGCTCGGAGGCCTTGCAGAGAGACCTTGATAAATGAGGGCTGTGAATCACCAATGGTGTGAAGTTCAACACCGGAAAGTGCCACATTCTGCACCTGGGCTGGGGCACCCTGGATCTACAGACAGACTGCAAAGGAGAGGCTGGGGAGCAGCCTCAGGAAGGGACCCAGGGGTCCTGCTCAGTGCCCAGTTGGATCAGCAGTGCCCTGGAGCCAGCAGGGCCATCCCTGTCCTGGATCAGCAGGGCCATCCCTGTCCTGGATCAGCAGGGCCAGCCCTGTCCTGGATCAGCAGGGCCAGCCCTGTCCTGGATCAGCAGGGCCAGCCCTGTCTGGGCTCAGCCCCAGCAGTGCCAGCCAGGCCAGGCAGGCATTGTCCTGCTCTGCTCTGGGCTGAGGTGGCCTCACCTCCAGTGCTGCGACAGCTCCGAGCTCTGCTCTGGGACAGGGATGGCGCCAGGGAATGGCTGGAGCTGGGCCAGGGCAGGGTCAGGCTGGAGATGAGGGAAAGGTTCTGCTTCCCCCAGAGGGTGCTGGGCACTGCCCAGGCTCCCCAGGGAATGGGCGCAGCCCCGAGGCTGACAGAGCTCCCGAAGCGTTTGGACAGCACCACCAGGGTGGGATTGTTGGGGGGTCTGTGCAGGGACAGGAGCTGGAACAATCCCACTCAGGATATGAGATGAGAATATCCATCTCTGTGATTCTCTGATTCTGTGACACAAACAGTTGCTTCTTTTTTCTTTTTTTTTTTTTTTCTTAATGAGGAACGGCAGTAGCACATTAGGAGAATATCAGGAGGAGCATTGTTCCTGTTATTCCCAAGGCAGGCAGAAATGGGTATTTGCACAAAAAGAAGATAATTCTGGTCTTTATAAAAGGATAAAGTGAACTCTTAACAATTTTTAATCAAATGGCAAATAGCAGTATCTTATTAGCTAATAAATTCACCAAGAATTTAGGGAATTTAATCCATTAATCTTAAATCTCTGCATAGACAGGAAGTCATTGAGATAATGAGTCACCTGAGGCAATAAGATTCAGTAGAAATCAAGCAGCTAATTTTTGTCTGTGCCTGTGAATATTTCTTGCAGGAATCCTATCTCTTTCTCTTGAGAGAAGTATTATTAGCACCTTCTGCACTCCTTTCGTGCCAGAATGCTGGAGGAACCACATGCAGGGCTGGGTCTCTGTGCTCTTTCAGGCATTCATGTCTTTTTTTGATACTGAATAATTCATGAAGAGCATTTGCTAATAGAAACATGTCAAACAAACATTCCATCTAAATTTGCCTATTTGTTTTAAAATTTAAATTCCTCAGCAATTTGAAGCGTGGTTTTTTGTGCATTTATCTACTTCCAGTAATGCTTTTCCCACTGGAAGGAACCCCATTTCTTCTCATTTTTTTCAGTCCAATCTTCAAATAATTGCACCAAATGAGCTTTTTTTTTCCCTTAGCATATTTAGCTTTTTGAATTTTCAGTTTCCACACAAGAGCTTAGAATCAAATGACTAAAATATGATGTATCAGTGTGTGCATGTGGTGGGGTGATGTGATGGAATTCAGGAATACCAGTAGGGAAAAATCAATGTTTATCATGATCTTTTCTCAGTGTGAAATGGACTGAGAAAGGATGTTATGTAGCATGAAATCATGTAGAATGACCTTGAAAGAATTTAGAAGGTAATCATGAGCATTCTGTCTGAGCCTGCAGATTTATTGTAGCACAAAGATGCTGTGAGTTCACCTATTATACTCCTAAGTAAACAGAGGATTTATAATGGACATCTGTGTGATTAAAAGCTCGGTCCCCAGAGAGGAGTGAACACCTCATAATTTACAAATAGGAAAACAGCGACTGAGATGTCAGAGACATTCCTCATGCTCGGAATTAATTTCATATTAAGGGAGTTTAGAATGTGGCCTTTTTCTCCATGTTGGAGGGAGTGATTAAATCTTCGTTTATTGTGCTTTTTTTTTTTTTTTTTACTTTCTGACTCTGAGTTTATGTTCCTGATTATTCTGGAATCTTTGCATGCAAAAGAGACTTGAGAAGGACTCCTGCCATTTCAGGGTCTCTGTGATCATTAGGAATTTGTTCTGTGTCCAACCACTACAGGACAAATGTTTATCACGCGGTTATCTTCATTCTCATCACAATTCCTACATCTCCTTAACTTGCCTCCTATGCCTCTGTCCAAGAAAGACAACATTTCTTAAGGATTCTACGGGAAGATAATGAGCACCATTACAAAATAAACATAGTGTGAGCAGAATGTTTGCATGTGGATAGAAATAATTCTGGAAAATGTTATAAGCTGGCTGTATTCACAGTGATGCTACAGAATAGAATGTCCAAATTCACTCCATTCTAGAATATTTTCTGATGCCTTGGAAAACTGCAATTGACCCATACAACCTGATTTTTTGAAAATGTCTGAACATGCTGCACACAAGGTCCTTCTCTATTTGAAAGACCTGGAAAATCTATTCTTGCTCTTTTCATTAGTTCAAAAATAATTTAAAAGCTCTTTTGCATCTGCAGGTTCATTTCTCTGTCACTTAATTTTTGTTATATTTTTATTAATCAGTGTCAGTCTGCTGATTTTCAGCTGCCATCATCTTCCCACCTGCTTCCATGGCCTCCTCTGCAAGTCTTGTCTTGATGTTATTTTTTTTATGTGATTCCTGATGTCCTCCACTTATCCAAACCCAACTGCTAAATGGACAAATCAGTGGGACAGTGTTTCCAACAACTTCAGAGTGGCTATAGGTGTGATTAACTCACAGTTGTCTCAAGGAAGGTTAATAATATCATGCAGCATTTTGGTCTATATTCTTTGTAACCAAACTCAAAATTCAATTTGTTCTTGCCAGCACTCACCATCAGCTCTTAGGAACCATAGTCTATTGTATGAGCTGGAGCAGCTTTGAAGTAGAGACTTATTTCTTTTCCACCCAGGCATATTAAAAGTATTTCATTATTTGAAAATTCTTCTGCTAAATAGAAAGAACATTTTCAAAGTACACACTTAAAATTGAAGCATTAAGAACATCGGTTTGCAACGGTAAATCTTGATTACATATAGATTCTTCCTTTTCTCTGTCAGCTGTAATGATGTTATAGATGTGTATTAGGGAAAGCACATTATTTTCTGTTGAATTGTGTGAGTCAGAATAGATTTCTCTCTTTTCTCATCAAAGAATATTTTGACTAATTTTCTTAGGCAATATTTTATGGAAAAGGTTTAGCTTTGAACTTTTTTTCCACACTGGGAAACTTTAAAACTAATTAATTTTTTTCCTAAGCTGAGAGCTTTATGTACATTTGCTTTGCAGAAAGTGTGACAATGAAATTTCATTCCTTTCACCTGTCATAGATGAACATTTTTAGGCTGTGCTACACTGCAGTAAGAGGAAAAAAATAGTAGCTTACATTTCCCTGTAGGATGCCAATCTTTTCAGAAGTCGGCATCAAAAAGGCCCAGATTGAGTCACCCAGACCACTTTTTAATAATCACTTACCTTGACGTGCTGCATTTAAGTAGTGCTTCAGTAGCCTGAAGTTGAGGGGATTGAAATTATTGGACATTTGTGAAAAGTTGTTCCTAAACACCCACTAGAGTGTCCAGGAAAGGTCATTCACAGCAGTTTCTTGTAGAGGAGGTGGAAAGGGAGGTGATGTAACTGTGAGTTCAAAAATCATAAGGAGCAGCCCCTGAACAAGAATCATCTTCTCAAGCCATTGCTTTCCCTCCCAGCAGATGAACTATGGAACCATCACCTTTAGGGACCGAATGTAAATCTCTCTCTTTTTCCTGTGTGCTGACCTATGATTCACACCTGAGCCTGGCTGCATGTTTTCTCCTTTGCCTCCTGCCTGTTCTGCTGGACAGAACAATGGCATTTCCATTACATTCTCAATCTTCCTCAGCCCCATGATTTCAGTTCAAGTTATTTAGTTTTCCATTGCAGAGAGCTACAGGACTGTGCAGCTTTTCTGCAGGTGAAATTTGCATTACCTATAAGCATCTCCAGTTGAAATTCCTCATAAAGTACACATTTCAATTAAAGTTTTTGCTTCCTCATCTTAGGAATGTAAAAAGTCTTACATTCAGACCTTTTGTGGAATATCCAACAGGTAATTCCACTACAGATCCATTATCTTCTTAAAAATTATCTGCCCTCCACCATGAAAAAACCCCAGCAGAGCAGCATAGACATATAAATAACTATCTTCTAAACTTCTATCGATGTATATTGTTTTCTGTCATCACAATTGCACCATGAAATATGAAAGTTCAATTTCCTCTTCATTTCCTTTTAATAAAACTTCTTCTCATTTCATTTTTGAAGAGAGATTGGATCTAAATTACTTTGACTTCTTCTGGCCCAACTTTGGTGAACGTTTAAAGGGAGAATCTGAAACCCTTTTAAAACCCACCAAAGAGATCAAGGGCTGTGTTCTGGGGGGTTTTGTACTCACATTCTCATCTCTCTTTCAATACAGGTCTTTTGCATTTCAAAGTGGCAGAATTGATTGGAGGACGTGGCTGCAAGAAGCACAAATATGGCACCCACTGATGTAGCTGCTGTTCGAAACTTAGCAAGCAGCAATTTGTTGTTAAAACTGTAGGAAAGGGAATTAACTGCAGGGGTAAATGTGCCAGATGATTTTTCAACAGAAGCCATTTTATGTTGTGGTCCTTATTCATCATTCCCAATTTGCACAGACAGAATTTGGGTTGATGGGATCTCCATGATCTTCACAGTTGTACCAATGGCCTACCCATGATCAAGTCAATGAAACTAAGCCAAAGAGAAAAGTAAATGGGCTAAATCAAATGCAGATATCACAGGCTGGCTCTTCGTGGAAGTTCTATCTTTTTTCTGTTTGGTTTTCTTGAATAGAAGGTGGAAGTTTTTTCTTAAAATTGCAACAAAGATTCAAAGTTCAGTTAATACATTGTCAGTTTGGACTTGTCCATCATGGGCTGGTCTGATCACTGAAGTTAAAATTTTCTGGGCTGAATAACACAGAACCATGGAATGGTTTGGGTTGGAGGGGCCCCTAAAGCTCATCCTGTTCCACCCCTGCCATGGCAGGGACAGCTGCCACTGTCCCAGGCTGCTCCAAGCCCCAATGTCCAGCCTGGCCTTGGGCACTGCCAGGGATCCAGGGGCAGCCACAGCTTCTCTGGGCACCCTGGGCCAGGGCCTGCCCACCCTGCCAGGGAACAATTCCTAATTGCCAAGATCCCATCCAGCCCTGCCCTCTGGCACTGGCAAGCCATTCCCTGCCTCCTGGCCCTGCAGCCCTTGGCAATTGTCTCTCTCCATCTTTCCTGCAGGCTCCCTCCAAATACCACAGGATAGAAGCCCAGCCCTTCCCAAGACATCGAAGGTTTCACATTGTTAATTCACTTCAGATAAAAAGTCCATGGTGAATGCCGTGGAATTGATGGAATTTCTGCTTAAACGTCTCTGACAGAGGTTTGGTATTTCCACTGTTTTCGAAGATATATTGGGACTGTCAGAGTCACAAATAGCAGCAGTTGTTTCAGGGTGCATAACTTCCTGCATATGTGTGTCTGCATTAGTAAGGGAATGTTTGTACTCAAGAAAACAGATTTCTTTCAGCCTTTGTTGTGGGATCAAGGCACTGGATGTCCCAGCCATTCTGGAAGTGATTTTTCAACCCTGGATTGCATGGTATGGCTGACAATGATTCCCGATTCATAATTGCTTTTGGGGCAAATCACTGCCCTCGAATTTTTTATGACACATTAATCCAGGCAGGAGAAGTGGTTCTGTCTGTGCAGGAGCTCAGTATCTGCAGAGGCAGCTTTTGTGTGTCCATCAAGGTGCACTGGAGACCGCAGATCCTTTGGAATTGCTTCAGAAGCAGTCAAGGCTGATATTTTGTGGCTGAAGCCCTGTGTGCCAATGAGGCTGTGAGTGACACCAAACCCCATTTACTGCAGTCCATCATCTCCATTTACAGCAGGGCCCCGAGTCACCTGCCTAGAATTAATAATCCGAAGTGGAGACGTGAACACGAGATTTTGACAAAGGCTGTTTCCCATTAAATTGTTAATGAGTTTGAATTCTGCAGAAATTGTGTAAGACAATACACTGGCTCCTCGGTGATGTGATTATAACTGTGTTAAACTATTCCAACAACTCTCTTGCGCACATGAAGTCAAACAAGTTTGGAACAATATTTTATCTAATTTCCAATGCGTAATTGAGAAATGTGCTCTTAATTTTCTTTGTTCTTTGTTGGCAAACTATTACAAAAACCCCTTCATTTGACAGTCTTGGGTTGGCCGGGGGAGAAAAGAAAAGAGAAGCAGGACCTCAGACCTCAATTTCCCTTATTATAACAAATCAATTTCATACTCATTTGTGTGCAATCTCCATTGGAAATTTGCATTATCCAATCAGAACTGAACAGGTCCCTCAGGGGAGATCAAGTGTCACACAAAAATTCCACAGAAAATTCACACAATAATAGGTAAAAGTACAACTCATATATGGAGATTTTAAACCCATCTAAATTCCATTAAAAACCTGTAAATCCTGTTTTAGACAAGAAGGAAACTTGGGAACTGTAATATCCCTAAGAGGCCCCTCAAAGTGTACATACTAATATTTAATCATTTATCTTTTTTGTATGTCCAAATTAAGTAGTTTAACTGGAGTATAGCTTTCATTTCTACTTCTGACAAGGAGTAGTTTATAGACACAACATTATATCATCGTAATCTTCAAATATTTAGCTGGAAAAAATATATTCTGTATGTTGTTGGCAACCTTTTAGCCTGTTGAATTAAAATTTGAAATATATGGAATGGGAGAAGGGTTTATGTGAGTCACAGTGGATGCAGACACAGCTTCAGGACACTTGAGCATGTGTGTATATCTTTGGAGAAAAGAGGAGCAGCAGGAGGGATGGAAAAGGAGGAGGAAGCACAGAAATGGCAATGGAGAAAGGCAAAGCCATCTGCAGTGGAGGAATTAGTAAATTCCAGGTGATGGACTCTACATTTTCTACTTTGAAATGTGAAAAAGATGTGAAGCAAGGGCGGATTTCTTCCTGTTCAGCAGCAAAGGGGAAAAGAGAGAATTAGGTCTGGGAGTAAAAACCAGATTGATTAAAAAATTGAGAGTTGATGCAGAAGCAGGAAGCAGAGAGGTACCTTTAGTCCTATCCTGCTCCAGTACGGGGAGACACCTGCTCTGAAATCATTTGCTGTCCTAACAGCTGTCTTTCATCTTCTGGATTTCTAGGATGTTCCTCATCTGTGGAAGAATTTATACTGAAACAAGAGACAGAAACCTGGAATATTTATTTAATATTAACAACTAATGCTGGAAAAACTGGACTGAAAAAAGAGCCTTCTGGGACATTTGAAACACTGTATGTACTTCATATTTAATTATATTCGAATGATACACCTGCAGTTGGTGTCCATGATAAAAAGTTCTGAATGTGGTGAAAGTTCCTTAAAGTTCTGAATGTGGTGTAGAAACAAGGTAGGAGAACAAACCAGAAACTGCATCCAAATGATTGCATAATAAATGTCTTGGTTTGAAAAATTATGTGAAACCTCCAATATTTATGTATTTTAGAAAGCGTGAGCTAAAATGTAAAATTATATTAGAAGAAACATTTTGGGTTAAAACGTGTTATTTGGACTAATTTGAATTAGTTTTGTTAGAAGGTCGACTACAAGTATCATTAACCTCTTGGTCTCTGTGTATTTGCATCCCTGAGTTTCAAAAACTTGTGAATGAGTTTCATTTTCACTTTGAAAGGAGTTGTTATAGAGGAGGCTCATTATAACTGACACATTGCTGCTGCCCACATTTCTCTGATATTTCCTCAAAACATGACTCACATGTAATCAGAATAGGCAGGGTGTCTCTATTACTTTGGATTGTTTTAGGGAAAGCAACAGATGGTGGTATTTGAGCTGTCCAGATATAGAAAACATGGGCTTGCACCGTCAGGCTGTCTTTGCATCTTGTTTGCCTTTTCACAGACATAATTCAAAATAATTAGGCAAGTATTTAAGTTCCTGCTTAAGTAGAAAAGTGGATCAATAATTTGGGCTTGAAGTTATCCATCTGGTTGGAAGCTTCTCGAAGTCAATAATTATATGGATGAACCCTTCCACTTTTGACAGAAAATGAGTCTTTATCTTCTGCATCTGTTTAAATCCTTCTGCAGTTAGCACCAGGCAGGACTAACACTTTACTTATTTAGGGAAGGAAATTTAAGCTTTAGAAAGTTCTACCCTGAGGAAATGAGAGCTGTCTAATTCTCATTAATACACATTACATTTTCTTTTTTCTCTGTTACTGTTCTTATTTCCTCTTAAAATTTTTCTGGGAAAAAAAAAAAAAGAAAAAGCAGATATTCTTGCTTGTGACAATAGGAAAACCTGTGCTGAATCAAATAATCTTGTTTCTGGGGAAGTTTCTTGGCTGATAAAGGGTGCTCACATTAATCAGATCTTTTATACAGTGTGAGGGTGTAGAGGCATGTAGGAATTAGATCTAAATTCTACCTTGTGTTTATGTAGATGAGTTGGAGCAAAGGAGAAATTGTAAAGGAATACAAATTAACACTTCATTTGTTATTGTATCACCTTTTTAACAAGTTGAGTTGAGAGAGCAGAATAGCACAATTCAGATTTATTTACAGTCTCCTCACTATTTCACTTGGTAATAGAATAAATAGAATTGGGGGAGGGAGTTTGTATAAACCACAGTTTGAAACACTTATAATAAAGCTCCTTTTTTCTTATCTCGTGCTGTGAATGAAAGTCTGCCAAGAGTGATAAGAAAGTTCTGTTCATCAGAATCTGTTGACACAGTATTTTTTAAAAAGTATAGTCATGGATAAGAGTCCCGGGAGTTTTGGGTTGGTGCCGATTATATTTCATACAAATAAATAATCTGTAGTGATATTTTAGCATCGGTAATATTCCTCTCTCGATAAAAATACTTTTTAACATAGCAAAAAATTGCTGTTTGCTGTGTACATATGGATGTGCACTGGGAGAAAATGGGAAATGCACAGCTCACCATGAAAGAATGCTGGAGTAATATCTTTTAAATGCTTGCTGGCTTTGTAAGTCCTCTAATAAATTACAAAGTAATTTAATCATACTCCATAATTGCATGCTCTTGAAGGAATAAGACTTTAGATCCAGCCTGTCTCATGCTCAGAATGCAATGATGTTGTGTATCACACACACCAATTGCACATGAGCAAATTAATGGCCCTGAGGCTGCCAAGCAGTAATAAATAAAGAGTACATGCTTAGGACCAAGTGCACATTTTATTACAGACTGAGAAATGTAATTTGACTCCAGCACACAGAAAAGTTAAATGGCATTTTTTTCAATTGTTTTAAATAAACTTGTTCTGAAATGTTCTTATCATCACCAAAATTAGCTGATTTGGGAATGATTTTTTAATTCCAGTCAATAAAAGCAGCAAAAATGAATTTTCTAAGTCTTGCTGCTTCAAGATAACTCAGTTGGGCTTGAGAATCCTGGGGAATGTTGGTTTTTAGTGAGGTTTCAGAAGCCCAGAGCCCAGGTCTGGTCTGGGTGAAGAGTGTGCTTAAAAATCCAGTGGTTTAATCAAAATAAAGCAATGACCAAAGTGTTCTTTGTTTGCTTGAATTACCAGGATTGGGGATGAGCAATTTTCTTTTTAATGTGCACCAGATGTTCTTGCTCTTTGGAGTCCCTGACAGCCATTCTGCTGTGAAATACTTGATCAGGGCTGGATCTCTTTCTACAGCCATTTGTTCTCCCCAGTGTCAAGATTTTGACTATGGCATTATGTCATCCCTAAGGATAGTTTTGGTTTTAGTCACATATGTTTGGGGGGAACAAGGTTTCTAAAGTTTACATTGCTTTAAAAGAAAGCATTAAATGGCTGGAGCCCCAAATTTGGTTATTTGATATGACTTTTTTATACAAGCAAAAATAGGCACACAGATACAAAATAATTCCTATGTACGGAGCCCAAATTGCCTTTTTTGCCACCACAGTCCCTATTTTAGAGCATGCATTCAACATGGGAGGCAATAAATCATTGTATTACATGAATAAAATCCTCTTGGCAGTTCACTGGGATTGTATGCATGTAAAAATATTTGATCATCTGTGTTCATTTTCATTTTGAAAATGGAGTTCTTACAGGAGATGAGAAAATTTCTAAAATAATCAGCTTGCTGTCCTCTCAAGCTTCTTTTAAGCAGACTTCATGTTGCCTGATTAATGTTGAACTTTCGTAGTTCTTTAAGGCCAAGAGACATCTTGCAGAATGGGAGTTACTTTTCAACCATCTGAGCTGGAAGAAATTAAAATAAATTTTTTCATTAGACATTCAGATTGGCCGTCTTTTCATCTCAGAAAGCAAGGCATAATTCCGTCTTTCCAAAAGTTTCCAAATTGATTCATTAGAAGGACAGGCTTTAATTAATTTGAAAAAAAAAATGTATCTCATATTTGCTTGGCTATTAAATCCTTGATATTCTGAAGACTGTGGGAAAATGCCCACTTAAAACTAAAATTAGCTGATATCACTCTTTGTTCCATCTGTGTTCTATTTTACTGCCAGGATGGGGAAAGAAAATAGAGGTAGAAGGTTAGGAGTGGCAGCAGTTATAAAAAGCAGCCATTTTTAACCTTGGTGTGCCAGCAGCGTGTTCAGCTGCTCCTGAGAAGAAGCAAATGTTCAGAGAGGACTTCAGCCCCTCCGGGGAGCTCAGCACTGCCAGGCTGTGCTGCTCACACAGCAGGGACACCCCGAGGGGAGCCCCTCGCCCAGGGGTCCCAGCACTGCCCCAGACATGGGCTGTGTGCGCCTGCCCTGAGCTCCTGCTGGCCTGCTGTGCACAGTGCCACAAATAAAGGCATCTCCAGTGGAAAAGCCATGGCGTGGTGTGGAATTTGGGGGTTTTGTTTCAGATGGTCGGGACAGAGATGAGAGATCTCTGAAGTCATGTCTTATAGCATGAAGTTTGTTGTGAAAGGGCGTGGGTGTAGGGGGTTGCTGTTTACAATACAATAAATCATCTTCTGTGCTGAATATTCTAATTTTCACTAACCAATCTAGAACAAGCTACAAATCCTACAACATTTACATAAAGCCTGTAAGAGTCATTGCATTACCATACGGCGTTATATTTTAAACCCTAAAAACTGCTTTTTGGACCCTCTGCCAAGTTGGTAGGGTCTGCTCTGACCCGTGGACCTGTCTGCAAGCAGAGGGGATTGTTTAATCCAAAGGGGATTCCCTTCAGTGGCCACACCATTGTTTTCCAGTTGTTCAGTACCTGGGGTTTGGGATCTCAAAGCTTGTCTTCATTTCAATCTCGCTTATAGTTTCCATATTCTCAGCATCTTTTGCCAGGTAATCATATTTATAAGCCTTTCCTATTTCATCTTTCCCAACAGCGTGGCTTGGCCTTTAAACGTCTGCAGAGTGGTTCTGTGACCTCGGATGTGCTGTCAGCGACAGCCAAGCACATATGCCCAGCACTGGTTGAAGGCTCCTCCAGAGCAGCTCTGTGACCACACTCACTGTCCAAGGACCCCCTGCGCCTTCTGCACACAGAGCTCCACCAAAAAGGGAGGTTTATGAAATTCCTCATATTTCTTCACAGTTGTAGCCCAATTATTTACCCACTTCATGCAATTAAATTAATGTACATTTATAAGTTTAAGGGCTTTTAAATTAATTCTAGTTTGTAAGTTTAAACTTAGAAGTTTATGCATTTGTAATATTTATAATTAATGTAAGTGTAAAAGGCATCTGAAGGGAGGTGTCAGAGGATGGACCAGGCTCTGCCCTGGGGTCCCCAGAATTGGGATAAGAGGCCATGGGCAGGGACTGAGCCCAGGGAGCTCCCCCTGCACAGGAGGCACAAGTTGTGCCCTGGGCAGTGCCCAGCCCTGAGCACATTGTGCACACAGGCTCTGCAGTCTCCTCCCTGGGGCCATTGCAGAGCCACATGGACACACTGCTGTGCCCTGTGCTCTGGGCTGGCCCTGCTGGAGCAGGGAGGTGGCACCGCAGGAGCCCTGGGGCTCACAGCCTCACACACCCTGGGGTTCTGTAAAATCAACCTTCATTTTCCTCTTACTCTTCAAAAGAAGTATAATAGAGTAAGACCAGTCTCCTTGAATGCTGTTTCCTATTTTAGATGGAATTTTCTTCACAATATATCGACTAACATATTGATATTTTAATCTACCTGAAGTTGGAGTTGAGCTAACTTTGTTTTCAGTCTTAACATTTTTCTTCTGCTTTGCTAATTCCTACACATTCCTCATTAATCCTTAATTAATCCTCAGCTTTCCCTGTTACTGATCAGCTTTGATTTAATATAGTCGAAGTCCAATGTAGTCCAGGATCTGGAGAATCCCTGCTGTGATATTGCTGTGGAGGCCTTCAGCCTGACCTACACAAAATCTCCATCTCCTCTGGGACATTCCATGCAAATTTGGCTGCCTACAGAACAACTACACACAAAGTTATTTACAGATAGCCTTAATCCTCTTTTCCATCCCATTGCATTCTGTTTCATTTTTTTAGCAGTACAAAGAAGTGGAGCTCCATGTCTCCATGCTTTGCTTCTTGCTGTCGATCACTGTCCTCCTAGAAGAGACCATTATAGGTCATGAAATCATGGAATGTTTTGGTTTGGAAGGTTCCCCCAAGGCTCATGGGTGCAGCTCCTGTCCCTGCACAGACACCCCAACAATCCCACCCTGTCCATCCCTGGCAGCGCTGCCCAAAGGCTCCTGGAGCTGTGGCAGATTGGGGAATGTCACCATTCCCTGGGGAGCCTGGGCAGTGCCCAGCACCCTCTGGGGGAAGCAGAACCTTTCCCTCATCTCCAGCCTGATGCAAAAAGGTTTCACTTGGCAACTGGCACTGGAGAGGAGCTGGAGGGTGGCTGGTAGAAGAGCTGGGGCTGGAACCTTGGTCCCAGGTGAGATTTGTCAGGAAAAGGTTTTCCTTATACCCAAAAGCTCATGGAGGTGGATTGCCACAAGGAATCTAAATATGCTTTTCTGAAGAGAGGAGGAGTTCAAGGTGGGTTTTAGCTGTGAAGTTGGAGGTTCACTGGCTCAGGAGGGAAGCAAGGCAATCTGAAGCTTTCTAAAGTTAAAGCTTCCTTGTGCTTTGCTAATTCCTACACATTCCTCATCCCACCATTTAGCACAGAAAGTGGCTTCCTTCCAGCATTGACTTTCCAGGTCTTGACAAACATATTAATATTTAGAGTGTTCATTCTGTACATTTTACGTTAATATGCCTCATAATCTTTTATCTCTGGGAATAGAGCAGGAGAGAATCCTGCCTTGCCTTTCTTGGCTTGGGACCACAAAAGTGCTGTGAAAGCTGATCAGAGGATTGCTCTTTTTTTCCAATTCACATCAACGAGCACACTTGGAGAAAACAGGTTAGAGATAAATTTAGCATTCTCAGGGAAATTAATATGTTCAGCCTCTCTAGAAAATGTATTACTTTGTTTGCTTTCATTTTAGATGAATATAAAAGCACCTTAAAGACATTATTCATATGCATTTTTAGTGTGTGTGAAATTTATGTTTCTCCATTACATGGCATTCTGCTGCATTTTTTAACCTCAAGAGTCTCTGCTCTAAAGGTGGAGTTAATTTCCAATGCTGGTAGTTTCACTGGGTTTGATTATCTATTGCATTATATCATAAAATTTCTATGATCTCAGCTGCCTATTAAATATGGACCTGGGTGAGTGAGGAAAAGCTCTCAGGTGATATCATTATCAAGGTAGATTCCAGCTGTACTGATAGAAAATAGAACATATTCATTGTGGGAAATGTCAAACAAATAGCTGTGGGCTGGAAAACATTTTCTTACTATTTCTGATATTTATAAAGAAATATGACCAAATATTTGAAAAGCCATAGTTCTTTATGGCTTTTTTCCTGAGGTGACATGTTATAACACCAGGCCTACGTGCTGCTTCCTGCAGCAAATTACAGCCTGATATCTTAAATTATAGACCAAATTACATGTCAAGTGAAATTCAAACAATACCGTGTCTTTTTCTTTTAAAAATCCACTGCTTGGAGCTGGAGAGCTTTACAGTTTTAACCTCGTGGAAGATTTTAAAGACATTTAAAAATCACTAAACCTGTACATTACCACACTCCAAGCATTAAGAGTTGTTTACATCAGAATTATAAATGTGGACCAGCATTTTTTTAGGAGCAGCTGAAATGAAAGTACTCAGTTATTTGTCTTTTTGCTTCCTTGCATTATTTCACTGCATCCGTAATTCCGCACCAGGATGAAGCATTGCAATCAGGTTTCGATGATAGAAAAGGAAATATATATACAATGAAAAACTCATGCAGGAAGAAGGAGATCAGATGGGGAGAGCAATGTGTTTTCCATCATTCTGGTATTTCAGGATATTCCGTTTCCCACTCCAACTGTTGAATGCTCCTCGTAAGCATTGCAACTTCTGCCTTTGCCCCAGGGTACTATTTTGCAGTCTAACTATACTTTCAAAAAGATGTATTTCTCCCTGTGAAGCTTTTTCCCTGTGAAACATTCCTTGGTACAGTAAAAAGCACTTTTGAAAGATATCTTCAGAGAAGCTGATCAGAACACCTCTTTTCCTGTCCATTCTTGTCAAAATAATGCTCAACTAAGAATTTCCTTCAGAATTTCCAAGCAATTACAGTAACAATTTAAGTAAGAAAGCATTTTATAAGATGCTGACAGATATGAAAAATGCCTGAAAAAGGTGATTTTGAAGTGTCTTATTTCAAAGAACCTTCAGTCCTTCTTGTGTTTTGTTTAAATTCGTAATTCTTTTATATTCACAACACAAGTATAAAATTGTTTCATAGCAGCACAGAGAAAAAGGGATCTTGATATAGAAAACTAGATTTAGACAGTAGAAACTGCACTAATTTTCTAAAATTATTTTAAAAACCCTAATCTGTTGAGGTTAGATGGTATTGACATTTTGATATAAGATTTAGAATGAAGGGATTTTCTTTACTTCTGGTATTTATGGAAGATTGGTGCATATGTCGAGGTGGAAGAATTATTTTTTTAAAAAATCAAAACTTCCTGCAAAATGCCAGGAAAATTTGATGAATTTTTTTCTACAATAGTCTCAAAAAATTATAATTTTTTTTGTAATCCTTTTAATTTCATTCACCATCTTCAGTTTAGGGGTAGAATAATTCAGTGATTGAGTGTGACCTTAATCCAGTTCTTGACTGAATTAGAGTCTGAGGTTGGAAAAGTTTGATAAGCAAAACCCTGATTTTATAACCAATGACCCTATTTACTGAATCACTGATGAGTACAAGGAATTCAAAAGGTATCTGCACTGTAAAGTGCTTTCCAGCCATAAATGTGGATGTATAAAACACAAATGTGGGGAAATACATTGCATTTTCATTTAGACAACCAGTCCCTGGCTGTCAGAGCAATCTGGTTTGGAGAGAGCTGAGTTTGTTCAGCTCTCGGGAAGTCGGAGAGAGCCGATGCAAATGGAAGTGCCCACATTTGCTGATGAAAGCACAGGCTCCAGGAGCCTTCTGTGTGTTCAGTTTAGAATGTCAGCCTTAATCAACACTGCTGCTGGCACAGCCCAGGACTCCTTCAGAGATCCTGGGAAATAGGAAGGGAAAAGAAGGAGCGTCGCGGTTGCTTTTTGCCCACCCCATCTGTGAGTGTGGTTTTGGCCTCTCCTCGTGGCAGGCTGCGGGTGCCACAGCAAATCTCCAGTTCAGCAGCCTCCTGGCCATGGACAGACCCCATTTCCCTCTGGACTGGGGCCGTGGTGGTGGTGCCTGGCAGGGCAGGAGGCAGAACCCACGGCTCCGCGGGAATCTTTTTGCTGCCAAATCAATTTTCTTGGCTTGCATTAACATCTTCAGAAGAAAAAGTTGATCTGCACAAAAGGAAGCCTTTATTAAAATAGAAAAAAGAACAAAAAGATGGGGAAGAGGGAAAAAAGGATCTTGAATTCATGGTTTTGTGTGTATTTGTTAAAACAGTTTTCTTTGGGGCTCAGTCTGGAGGTAATGCTGTCCAAATTTTTTCAATGGACATGATTAGTGAAAAATTTGTTCCGAATTAGATGGATTCTGTGAAGGTGGTACAGGATCTGCTCCTTTCCAGAACAAAAGCTTCTCTCTGTTTATGCCACAGGTCCCTCCGTGCTTCAGCCCAGTAGCACTCCAGGGAGGTCATGGGCTCTCCGTGCTAACGATGGACAAACTCTTGAGTGGAAAGAAAAAAAACCCAAACCATGCAGGTCCCTAAAGATTTACAAAATGATCCTGGAGCCAGGCATGCAGAGTCAGAAGGGCACAAAATAATTTCTTAGCAGTCTCTTGCAGGGAAGGTCAGCTGGAAGGGAGCTCCAGCCTCCTGCTGCCCAGGCTGGTGGGGTGGGCACCAGACCTTGCTGCCTCTGGAAGAGTTTCCCTCTGAACAGCTTTGGAAGTCAGAGCCCTGCACATAAATCTTTAAAGTCAGACTGTACAAGGGGGCACGAGACAGGTTTGACTGTTGTGGTTTGGGTTTTTTTAATATCAGATGATAGAAACTAAAAATGTCAGGGAAAAGAATTTCAGCGAACAAAAATAGCAAGAGATCAAGAAGAGAAGCAGTTGGACAAGCAAGATACAGTGGAAGGAAATGAACAGAGGCCTGGAAAATATCTGTCTGGTCAGCCCAGTTTCCAGTGCCCATGGGGAGTTGAGATTAAAATGTCTAAAACAGAGAGAGAATTTTCAGTTTATGATACAGAAAACCACAGGCTGGAGCAATCAGACCGGAACGTCTCCTTTGTAAGTTAAATTCACGGCATAGCTCCAGAGCATTCCAGGAGAGCCTGTAGATTTCTATAACAGATTTTTAATAGCTCTTTTGACAATGCATGAGGGATTGGAGGAATAGGGTTGCAACCTTTTTTCAAAATTCCTTTTTTGAAAGATTCTTAGCAAGCCAAGAATAGAGTCTGAGGAGGTTTAACTCTTCAGGAGCACAGATGCTAAGGGTGATAAATAAAGGATGGCATCACCAAGCATCAGGACACACAGAGTGTCAATCAAATCTAATATAACATTTAGCCAAGTGGAGTTGTGGGTGTTGGAAATACCTCTGGAATCGTGGACAACACCAAACCTAAGGATTCACACCTGCTGAAGGTGCCTATGGAAGGAGGTGATAATCTTTGGTGTTCAACTGATCAGTGAGAAGGCTGGAAATGTTCATCAACAGCTGACTAAAAATGTGTAGATGTGTAATATTATACATAATCCTGTGTCTGAAACACAAGCAAAAAGTTAAATGCAACAGCCTACACAGCTGTGTATCATAACTTAAAAGATCTTCACAAGCCAGAAAGGATTTTGAAGATCTTTGTGCTTATACTTGAGACTTCCTGTGAAAAATGTGAATTTTTAAAGGCAAAAACATTTGCCTGTATTAGGTCTTTTAAGATGTCTCAAAATTAATCACAAAAAGAATTGGAGCAGTCATGGTTTTTATGTGCCCTTATTACCCATCTTGTGGTAAACTCTGCTAATTTTGTTTTAATGATCCCCTATATTCAGTGATGCAGCCTCTGCTTGCCTGGTATTGTCATGAGGCAGTGATGTTTATTTTTCTGTTGACATAATCAGGATTTATTTGAACTCCTGTCTCTAAAGATATGGTTTAAGAGATGTACACAGGGAGTCTTCAAAGAGATTGTTCAGAAAAATAAAGGCAGGTGATGATTGGCCAAGATTTTTAAAACCCAGATGAGTGAATACCTTTAACTGGGGGTAAAGATGAGTAGGGCACAGGCTTGGGCTTGTGTTTTTATATCTATCATGTTCTGCACTGAGTGGATTTCCTGGTTTATCCTTGTGTTTTCTAATGAATTAAACAATAAATGGTTTTGTGTGTTTTTTCCTGTGTCTGAATTCAGTAGGGTCGCGTGTAGGATAAAATTAAGGCGCTGATACCTATTTATCCGCGTCATGCCTTTAAAGTTCATGCAAAAAAGCAAAACTCCTCTCCATGTACTGACAGCACATTTGGGTTAATATATTCACATCTTAACTTGTAGCCAGATCTGCTGTTTTAAATGATTAAATGTTAAATTTGGTATTTACACTTGGACTCTGCAAAAGTCAAAAGGAACAATTTGTCAGCTCATTCATATTTTGCTTCTGAAGCCAGTTAACTAATCAGTCTAACAGAGGAAGAAGTAAGATAAATGGAGGCCATTCTGTTATGTAGAAAAGCGTATATGAAGATAAATTTTTCACATTTTGCTTCATTTCATCTGCAGTTATCAGGGTCGTAATTGCTTCTGAGCACTCAAGGTGCTCTTCCTGTTGCTTCCATGACCTGAATGGTTCAAGCTCTTTTGGCAGACCACTGGCCTGCAGCCCTGGAATTTTCTGCTTTCTTTTTCCTGTATGCTGATTTAGAAAAAAAACTCTATGTTTTTATATACAAGGAACTTGCCAAATAAACTCAAGAGCTGTGTAAGACACCAGTTTCTGCTAGAAACTAGGTTGCCTGTAGGAAATCCTGAGCAAATGACATATTGCCACAATTGCTAGTAGAGTTCCCATTAGTTTATATTAAAAAGAAAAAAGCCATAATCTAAGCTCAAATAGCTTGCAGATATTTCTTTTCCTGCCATGCCTTCTCCTGATTTAAGGAGTAATGGGGTCATCCCCTTTGCCTCATCAAAAACCTGTGAGAGGCCCAGCACCATTTTCAGCTCATGACACTCATCAGGTGTTTCTCACTACAGCAAAATTATTATATGAAAAGCCTTAAAAGCTGTAGGTTACTGTGTTAAAATCTAATTACTTTGAAAATGGAGCAAAGAATTCTGTGTGCAATGGGATCATGACCATTTTTACATTGCTGCATTATTGCATCATTGCCCAGGTGGGCAAGAAGAGCAATGACACCTAGGCTGTGGCAAAAATAGTGTGGCAGCAGGGGACAGCAGGAGCTGAGGGACACCTCGAGGGCTGTGTCCAGCTCTGACCCCCATGGCCAGAGGGTCACGGAGGGGCTGGAGGTGTGGAGGGCAGGGAGCGGAGCTGGGCAGGGCTGAGCCCCAGGAGCGGCTGAGGGAGCTGGGAAAGGGCTCAGCCTGGAGCAAAGGAGGCTCAGGGGAATCTTGTGGCTCTGCACAGCTCCTGCCAGGAGGGGACAGCCGGGGGGGTCGGGCTGTGCTCCAGGGAACAGCGACAGGAGGAGAGGGAACGGCCTCAGGCTGGGCCAGGGGAGGCTCAGGGTGGACAGCAGCAGGAATTTCTCCATGGAAAGGGCGCTCAGGCCTTGGCAGGGCTGCCCAGGGAGGTTTGCAGTGCCAGCCCTGCAGGTGCCCAAGGAAGGCCTGGCCGTGGCACTCAGGGCTCTGCGCTGGGGACAAGGTGGGCACTGGCACAGCTTGGGCTCCATGGGCTGGCAGGGATTTTTCAACCCCAGTGATCCTGGGATTTTGTGATCATATTGTGTTTCTTTATTGAGAACTCTTTTAAGCCTAAAGGAAAATGCCAGGATTTCTAAAAGAGTCTCTCCCTCTGTTAACACTGAACGATTTTCTGACTAAATTAATTATAATGGCACAGTTAGCCACATATGTAGAATCCTCATTAGGGTTTATAATCTGATTCTGTGCACTGTGATTTTTATGATGGATAAGCATCCAAACAGATAAGCAGACCCAAGGTAGCTGCATTAAAATTGCTGTAAAAGGTACCCAACTTTTCTCAGCTAGATTTCTGCAGTGGTAGACTGAGAGATTCTTAAATAGGCACGTTCCTTTTGGCACCCTATGCACTTTAAAAAGAATTTCATTATAAAAACCCCTCAGCTTTGTGCCAAAGGAATATAGGAGTGGGACTGGTTTTCTTTCTTTTATGGTTTGTCAGAAATTTCATGAAGTTTTATGGCATTACATTTCCAAGCACTCCAGCTGCTGTAGGAAATATATAGCTAAACAATAAGCTCAGAGAGGTAAATGCATGCCTGATGTTCTTAAAATACTGATGCAAAGTGGGCTTAGCTCAGAATTTCCAAATCCACATCATTTTTTGAGTTTTAAGGCTCTGCAGGCCTTTGTAAAAACCCTAGAAGTTTAAATCAATATATTCTGCTGGCAGTAGATTTCATGTTATTAGCCAAAAATGTGGGGGTCATTGAATACTTTTATGGTCAGAGAGTGAATTTAATTAATAATTTATTATAAACATAAGATTTTTGCTTAACTAGAAAATTTAATTCAATTACCAGGAGTTTCATTTCTTCTTTTACACAGTACATTTAAGTAACTTTCAAGCTTGGGGCTTTTTTTCCCCACAAGAAATCCAACTTGGATTCAACCATCTTGTCCTTTCTACTTTGTAATTGCAATATTCAGTCAAGTCAGAAAAGTATTCTTCTGGAAAATTTGACAGGATAAGGAAGGAAGGTTTCCTAGAAAATATTTTGTGATTTGAATTTCTTGCTCCTGGACATTCCTGTGCTCCCCTCAGTTCTCTCCACTGATGTCTAATGGAAGTTCATAATTTGACAGAATGTTCCTGTATTACTTTTCATCCAGTTTTTCCAATATTTTGCTGCAATCCTTTTTGCTTGTTCATGCTAAAAGGAAAAGGAGTTAGCTTGTCCTCTCCATGGCTGATTTTGTGGGAGTGTTGCTCCTTTCCCTTGCCTTGGTGGCAAACAGGAATTAATGCTTTTCTAACATTAATTCTGAAATTAATACCCACTTCCGCTGAAGATTTTGAGAAGATTAAAAATAATGCATATGCAATAGCAATCAGAAGAATCTTTATAGTTGATTTGACCCTATGAGTTATATCAATCTGATCTTATGCCTTTTGCATATTTATAATCAGAGAGAATATATGGCACCCTTTGAAGAGCAGTTTGCTTTTTGGACTGGCGTCTTCGTCTGCCAAAAATCATCCCAAAGTTCCTGAGGGGTTCATGTTCCTTTAGGATGCAGCTCTTGCTGCACCCCTAATTTCATCAACTGGTTTAATGAACTGTAATTTATTGCCTGAATTTAATAAACAATACTGTATGAATGCAGACAAACTGTGCTGCCTTTTCAGTCTCACACTGCTCCGTCCTTGCAGAGCACTATTCCATTAATTACAGTTTCTAAGTGTGTATCACTTCTAGGAAAATGGAAAAAAAAGGAAGTTTAAATAGGAGAATTTGCTCTCCTTGAAGTTGAGAAATGCAGGCAAATATGGTCTGCTTTCCATTTCCCAAGGAATATGGTCCTTTTCAAATAAGTTACATTTTTCTTTTGTGTCCTTTAGCCTACCCCAAGTGGCTTGCAGTATTTATCAACTTTAATCAACATGACTGACAGGAAACCTGATAATAAAGAATAGCTGTCTCCACTGGTGGGGCAAATTCTTTTGAAATGTCAGTAGTGAATACACTGTATTTACATTTCTTTGGGACTCTTGCTTTTAAAAGATTTTCATCTTTTACACTGGAGGGATGAAAGTAAAGGTTATTTAACTCTACATCAGAAATTGTATCTGATGACAGTGTGACAAAATATTCCTGCTTTCAGAAGGGTAGGATGCCGGCCTCTCCTCTCTGGGGCTGTTCCAGTGGTGTAGCAGGTTCACAGCTACAATTTGTCCTCTAATATTGGAAGTTGTTCATCATCCGATTAACGAGAGTCCTGGAGCTTTGTTTACACAATCCTTTTTTGGGTTTGGCTACCATATTAATTCTTTGCAGAAATTGATGCTGTGCTAAATCTAAACAATTAAAATGAGTGGTCCCTTCCTCGTGGACTCTCATGAGACACAGTGCCCTGGCCACGGGCAGGCCAAAGGCTGACTGTGGATAAAGCCTCTGGAAAAGGCTGAATCCTCTGTGCTGGATCAGGGGGTCTTGCTCAGACGTTCTCAAGAACAAAAACCAGTTACAGCCACGCTGATCCCTTTGGTTTCAGTCTGTGAGGCCTGAAAGTTTGGAGAGCTTTGGCTTCAGCGATCACTGAATTCCTTGGGCTGCAGCCACAGTTCCTCTCCCTCCTGTCCTGTTCTGAGCCTGGGGCTGCTCAGCTGGGGCTGTGAGGGCTTAGACAATGCAGTGACTTGGCTCAGACCTCCCTCTCTCTCTCTCCCCCTGCCCTCCTCTACCTTAAATTTACTGTTAAATAAAATCTGTACTCCTGACTTTGGTGTATGGTCTCGTTTGCACCTTCATTTGGGCAGAGGTATCTTCTAATTATCAGATCCTACCAGGAGCTTGTGTTAATTATGGCAATTACAACCTCCTCTAGGCACCCTCTATTCCTGGGCATCACCCTGGGCAGAGCTGCTGGTGCTGTGCCTCTGGGTGCCCCAGATTTTCCGCTGGACATCCCACGCTGCCTCTGCTCACACTCTGAACTGCAGGACCTGTCTTCATCCCAGGAAAGATTTTGAGGAGAGCTTTCTAAATGACACAGCTCTGTTTTCTGGTATTTTCTATCTCTGCACCTCTTGGGTGTTCTCTGTGTTTCCTCAGCATTAATCCTCCTTTCTGATTTAGATTCTCAGCTGGAACTGTGGAAGCCTCCGAAGGCTTTAGAAAAAGAAAAGTCTGCATAGGAAAAGCTGGAACCAAGAGGGAGAGCTCGGAGTAACTTGTTTCTCAATGAGAGGAGGTTTGCTGGTCCCTGTAGGTCCCTTTTAATGGCTCCATTATCCTACAGAGCTCCTGACTTCCTTACGGAAATATTTCTGCTGGCCTTTCAGAAACTATTTGCAATACAGCCACAAAATACAGTCAGTTTTCCTTTTGAATACAATTTTTAAGAGTATTGGTAAAGGAAATATTTTTAAATTATTTCGGAAAAAAAAAAAGTTAAAATATTTCAGAAAAAATTCACCAAAAATTCTATTTTCATGTTAAAAATGCCTTTAAAAATATGAAAAATAAACACAATATTTCTCAAGGAGAAAGTTCGTTTTCCCTGGCTTTTCTTTGAGCTTCTCACATTGCAAATTTTTATTAATGAAAAAAATCACAATAAATTTGTCAGGAGAGCAATCAAGCTGTAGAGATCCCATGAAGGCAAGCCCGTTTTAGCCAACATGGAGCAATAAGAAACACCTACAATTCCCCAATAATGCTGCTTTTCCTTCTTTTTCCTCCCTGCTATCCCTCAGCTTCAGAAGGATGTGCTGTACCCAAAGACAGGTTCCCAAGGCTGACACATTCCCAGTCCATCAGAGCCTGCAGGAGACACCAAGCATCTTTTGGGTGCTCTGGGGACATCCCAAGGGCAGGGTGGGGACCTTGGGGAGGGCTGTGGGGCCCCGAGGGGCTGCAGGGATGGCCCTGAGCTGTCCCAGTCAATGACAGCTCCCAGGAGGGCTCAGACTGGATGAGAAGCCAAGGTGGGGGGAAGGCTTTCACCAAAAATGTTCTCTGGGTTTGTAGTGACAAAAGCCTCTCTGCCTTTGAAGTATCGGAAATCCTTCTCTTTCTTGCTTCCTGATGTGCCAGAATTCCTTGACTTTCTTTGAGATAAACTGCATCCAGCAGCCCCCAGCACTCGTGTGACAAAACTTCCATGGGCAGGATCTGCTCTGCCTCTGAAAATGTGCAGGAGGGGCACTCGGCCCTTGAACAGCAATGAGAGATGATTTGTCAGGGAAAAGAAAGGAATTCGGGTTTGCAGCAGGGCAGGGAAAGACTGTGAGCCCTTCAGCTGCTCTGCATGGAGAGGTTTGGAGTCTTCAGCAGAGGGAATCCCTGCCCTGCTGTATAAACCAGCAACAAGCAGATTTGGGATCTCCAGAGTTCTGCACAGGCTCAGCTCCATTCCGTCTAATCTTCGTCAGTGCTTGTGCTCTCCACCGTATCTTCCAACACATTCCAATAAAAACCCCTCAGCACATCAGCAGCTAATCCTGGAGCTGCTGGAAGCATTTGGAGCTGGAGCAGTCAGGAATGGTGGGATTATTGCATCTCCACACGTGCCCCTCACACCTCCGAGAGCTCCCGGCTCCAAAAAGTCCCAGCGATCCAAAAGGAGTACCTGGGTGACCTTCACACGACAAGAGGCAGGAGAGAACTGCTATAATTAAAAAAAATTGGAACAAGGCAGCAGGCTCTGGCTAATACCTCCATGAATGTGCAGCCTGTGCTGCTGCTGAATCGCATTTTGCTGATAACCCAGGGATTAGACACATGTAAATACAGTAAATGGGGAGTGCTGCCAAGCTGCTACAGTGAATTATCTGACTGGAGTCGCCTGTGCTTTCTCACTGAGCAGTCAGAGCCGCTCGTGTTTGCAGCGCTGATTTATTTCTTGGATTAATCCTGCACCCTGAACAAGGCCACCCAGCACGAGTTTGTGCGGCACAGCTTTCAATTAGCCTTTATTTAATTGTAACAGAGAGTGGGATGTTTGGAGTTATTTGTGAGTGATGGATCTACTGAGGACCCCCATGGTAGGGGCTGAAGGGAACAGCCACTCCCTTGCTCCTGCACAGGAATTTGGGGTGGTTCTGGCTGTCACTCCATGCAGGAAAGGGTGATGACTCCCCAGGCACTGAACAGCCCACACTCCCTGGTGTGGACAACATCCTCCGGTCAGTGATAGGGAGGGACACTGGAGGACATGGAGCTGTTGGAGCCAATCCAGACGAGGCCTCCAAGATGATGAGGGGACTGGAACTCCCCTGTGGAGCCAGGCTGGGAGAGCTGGGGCTGCTCAGCCTGGAGGGGAGAAGGTTGTGTGGAGACCTCACAGCTCCTGCCAGGGGCTGCAGGGAACCAGAGAGGGACAATTCCTCAGGAGCTGCAGGGCCAGGAGGCAGGGAATGGCTTGCCAGTGCCAGAGGGCAGGGCTGGATGGGATCTTGGCAATTAGGAATTGTTCCCTGGCAGGGTGGGCAGGCCCTGGCCCAGGGTGCCCAGAGAAGCTGTGGCTGCCCCTGGATCCCTGGCAGTGCCCAAGGCCAGGCTGGACATTGGGGCTTGGAGCAGCCTGGCGCCGTGGCAGCTGTCCCTGCCATGGCAGGGCTGGCACTGCATGGCCTTTAAGGTCCCTCCCAACCCAAACCACTCTGTGATTCCATCCCACAGCAGGGCTGGCTGTGTGTCAGCCAAGTGTCATCACCCTGTCGCCCTCCAGGGATAACAAATTAGGGGCCACTCGTCTTCCTTTAAGAGCAAACTTTGGTAGCAAAAATAATCCTCATTAGAGAGCTCCTTCTGTCTTGCTTGTCTGACATGCAGGCACCCAGGAAAGCTCATAAATAAGCCAGTGAGTATTGACTGATTGGAAGTTTCTGTGCCAAAATCTGTGTGGTCCATACATGACCCACTCCTAAGCACAGCCCGGACAGCCTGGATGTTTCACATTATGAGCAGTACAAGGCTGTCTCACAAGCAAACTGACCAAAAAAAGAAGAAAAAGTGATGTTAACTGGTAATTGGGACTGTCCATACACTCAGCACTGAATGGAGGAAATAAGGCTTCAAAATTCTCTTTGGAATCTGCAGTCCTAGTACTCTTATGGGTATTTGCTCTCACAGAAAAACTTCTTGCATCCAATGCTAACTCCCGTATTAGAACGCTGAACTCAGAACATTGTATAGAAAAAAATACATCCTGAACTGAAAACAAAATTAATGCTAGTTTAGAACAAGTATTTTGATGTATTTGGAGAGCTGCACTGTAAATTCATTCACATAACATGGTTTGGATACTTGGACGTTCCAGAGATTTCTCAAAGAGTGCTCTGAAATATGCCCCAGCCTGTCAAGGGACTGCATCTTTCCATTGGCTCCCTACCTCTCACCTGGGGCAGAATGTTTTATTTAGGAAGGAGAAGGCCAGGGGATACTGATGATGGAAAAATGAGAATGGATAGAGCCATCAGGAGCCAGAACAATGTGAATAAATGTATTTCAGGGCTGGGGACTGCAGAGACTGTGATTCTGTGTGACACATTAACCACGTCTACAGAGCCCTGCAAGTGCTTAGTGAAAAATAATCCTCAGAATTGTGAATTCCTTCCCTGGAGAGTAGCAAGGGAGGTGAAGTGATTTGCCCAGACTAAAAGGATCCCATGTTAGGATGCTGAGAGACTTCTGGCTTTTGTCTTTCTTCTGGACAATGCGGCAATGCATATGCAGCTGATGGAAAAGAGAGAAGAAATGTGGCACTTATTTTGTAGTAGATTTTAGAAGGGTTCGGTCTACAAATAAGGCAAGCATCCTCTTCCAGAAAAGCACATGAACTTCCAGGGAATTACTTTTGGTTGAAGGAGCAAATATTGCAAATTAAAAAACAACTCAGGAAGGAGCAATGTCAGTAAGCGCAGCATTAGGGCCACTTTTGTTTACTTTATAAATTACTGACCCAAATTTGCCAATGACATAAAAATGGGAAAGGGCGATAAAGTAAATACAGAGGAACACAGCAAATAAATTCAAAACGATCTGGATAGATTCAGCTTAGAGGCTGGATAAGTAGCTTATTCAGCTCAGTTGTACAGAAGTGTGAAGTAATAAGATTAAGAACTAAAAATAATCAAAGAGGATAGAGCCAAAAAGAAAACACAACAAGTACCACAATCCCAGAAGAGTAGACTGAGTACTTTTCCCTGTTCGTGGGGGAGAAGATACAAATTGCTGTGGGCAGAGCAGAGGGGACATTGCCCCAAACTGGTTTTGATTGACAAATTTTATGAGTCATCTCATAATCAGATTTGTGGTAATTTTCCATTAAAAAAAAAATAGTCTTATTAAACCTGAGACTTGAAAAGACAGTGTTTACCCCTTTATCTTTTTTAATACAAACTTTATTTTGCCCTCATGTTATTGGAAAGCTGAACACATATAAGAAGATTCCATTAAAGAATAACACAAGCCTTAGATATCTTCTCTCACAAAATGATTCTCTATCAAATAATTAAAGACACCATTAGCAGCCACCTTCTGTTCAAAATCGGGCTACTACTTTTCCTTTAAGAGGTACTTTTATTGTGTTGGAGGAATTATACTGGGTATTCTCTGTCTAAAGTAGCAAAACAGCTCTATAATTGCATTCGTTCAGAGTAATGATAACAAGATTTAAAACACAGTAGCAACACAGGAAAACTTAGTGTAAAAAGACTATTCTACGTCTTCAGCTGTCAACTAAAAGTATATTGAATTTTGCAGAGCAAATTCAAATAAAAGTATTGAGATTAAAAGTGATAAAGCAGCAACAGTGAGATCAGAATCCATCCAAAAATTAGATTAAATCCTCCTCAGGACCATAAAAACCTCATTATCTTGACATGACTAGATCAATCATTGCAAGACAATTATCTTAACAAGTTAAAGTTGCTTTGATACAGGAATTTAGGACTCTACTTTTTTCCTTCTCCTTGGTATGAAAATAGGCCGTGCATGGTCCAGGCATTGCTGAGCAGGAGCTGAGACAGACACATCGAGACTCTCAGGGTGACAAATAAGCCATAAAGTCGATCTGTAAACATCAATAAAGTCTCCCTTTGAGCAACAAAAGCTTCCATTAGATTGAACTGTGAAATAGAACAGCACTAACTCTTGTCATTATCTGGTTTATTGGCTGTGCTATGAACTTAGCGCTGCTTTTGTCACTTCTTCAACTCCAGAGTCGCCCCTGCAGCGCAAATTTTGGGTTGTGTTTCCACTGTGGCTGCAGTGGAGAGCTCCATGCCTTTCCCTGGAAGTTTGGACTCATCCCAAATCTCCAAAGATGACTGATGCTACCATGGGAAGATGTACAACTGGGGAATGATTCCAGAATTGTTCCAAAATCATCAGAAGCAGAGCCAAAAAGAGGGAATGCTAACCTTTTCAGCCTCGCTAATGGCAGCAGCAGGACTTCAGGCTGATCAGGAATATGATCAGTATTCCAACTGGAAACATGCACTGCTGACTGAGTAATTTTTTCAACCTCCTCCCAGCCTTGTTGTTCCCACTTTTAATTGGGAATTTCATGTGCCTTTTTTGCTTCTGCTGGAATATTTGAAGTGTATTTAGTCCATGTTTCATTACTGTACAACAGCTTTGTGGGCATTCTTCTTTCTTTGGAGTATCATTGACCTGGCCTCAGACTGAGAATTTGCTCCCTGCCCACAGATGTAATTCTAAGGCAATCAATACAATTCTGTGTCAAAGAATGTGGCAAACACGGGCTTTTATTTCAGACCACAAAAGACCCTTGGTGTAAGCTGAAATGGAGAGTGCTTTAAATTCTTTCCAAATAAAAAAAGTAATTTCGATTTTGCATCCTCTGAAAGGTGCACTAAATCAAGATTTACCTTTTCAAAGTCTTTTCTTTGTCAGTTTTAGAAATAATTTCCTACTGAATGCACTTCCAGTGTGAAACAGCTCTTAAAAATGATAGCTTGGTATGGAAGCAGTACGACAACTGTTTATAAACACTTCTTACTGTGCAGAAAACAATTGTGACTTTAAAGGCTGAAGGAATTGGGATTGCTCAGCCTGGAGAGGAGAAGCTTTGGGCTGAGCTCAGTGTGGCCTTGCAGGGCCTGAAGGAGCTGCAGGAAAGATGGAGAGAGACAATTGCCAAGGGCTGCAGGGCCAGGAGGCAGGGAATGGCTTGCCAGTGCCAGAGGGCAGGGCTGGATGGGATCTTGACAATTAGGAATTGTTCCCTGGCAGGGTGGGCAGGCCCTGGCCCAGGGTGCCCAGAGAAGCTGTGGCTGCCCCTGGATCCCTGGCAGTGCCCAAGGCCAGGCTGGACATTGGGGCTTGGAGCAGCCTGGGGCAGTGGCAGCTGTCCCTGCCATGGCAGGGGTGGCACTGCGTGGGCTTTAAGGTCCCTCCCAACCGAAAGCATTCCATGATTCTCTGAAATAAATGGCTCCATGGACCCATGAAGGACAGCTGAGATCAGGCAGCCTCACACAAATAGTAAATTTAACATTCCATACTGGTTTGATTCCCACATACTTTTTCAAGTTTTATTAACCCAGACAACTCATAATAATTATGATAAACAGACATTGTCATCAAAAATCAGCAGAAACTTGATAAGATTAAGCACAATGCAATACATCTTCCTTGCTCACAGAGCCTGTATAATAAATTACTTTGAGGCTCCAGAATGAGGCATTGTATAATTGAGCAAAACAGATCAATTTTTAAGGATGCTTATTTAAATGCAAACCAGACTTTTTGAGAATGGTAAACTTGATTAAAATCCCTCTTTAAGTGCAAATCACAAACAACAATATCTAATACTCACAGGCCATAACCATCCTATTAATAATGCAATTTATTGTTCAGATATAATTGTAAGGTCTTAACGATGTGGCAGCTGTAATCTACTTTAAAAATTAGAAACTATGAACTCCACAGTGTTCTAATGTGGCTCAAATACACACCATGGCTCAGTGACTTGCATTTGGTTACTGCAAGACTTTGCACCAGATTAAATGATCAGCCTTTGGGTGTTTGTCACACATAATTTTCCCCATCTTTAATAGTGTGCTCCATAAATTATACTATTTCTTCTATTGTGTGGATATTAAAATCAGATCCAGACATGACTGAATAGGAATTTAGCCATCTCAGTCTTGAATACTAATACTTTTAAAATTGGTTTAATCTTCACGTGCTGGCACTACTGGGTTATTTAATTATTTTAGGTTTTTTTTATTTTCTGGATAGGTGCAGCTGTGCTTTTGCATAGCAATAACACTTCAGATTTGAGATGTCTAGACGGGCTAGCTCATGCTGTAAGTAAAACTGAATTAAAAAAACTTCATTGTTCCAAATTAATTTTCAATAAGGGACTGAATCAAATGGGAATTTGGGGGAATGAGATTCCACAGTCCTGTAAATCAGCTTGTCACTCTTTAAGAACATGAGTGGGGCTGTAGGGCTACGGCTCCTTCTCCTCTCACAACTTTACACCCTCTGCAGCACTGTCAGGGGATGACTGCTCACCTCTTCATGATGCGTTTAGGCTACTTTTCAAAAATTTGTTTCAGTCTCCTTGAGAAGGGGAATCCAAGTTCTGCTCATCCTGGGTATTCCAATGCTGCACATGTTTATCTATTCATGGGAAAGGATAGCAATGCCCTGTGCTCAGAACTGAAATAAATATTGTGCTCAGGGTTGCCTGTTTTCTAAAGACCATGAGAGACTTTGAGAAGGCAAAATTTCACTCAAAGCACATCTAAAAGTTGGTCCCTCTTCTCTTTGAATTTCACTTTTTAGAAAGTCTCAGAATTAGACGAGAGAAGAGCAGCTTCCTAAAGAGAAAGGGTGAAAGCTCTTTACTTTCAGCTGCAGCTTTGCAGTCAGCGTCTGTGAGCTGTTTTCTTTCATCACTGTATCAAACTCCAACAACAATAAAGTTTCTGCTTGGAGCAGAAGCAGGACTTTCCACCAAAATCCCTTTATGCTGTAAAAGCAGACTGAAGAATGAGACATCTGATCCTAGAAACAGCCTTAAACTTTGGTGAGACATGAGCATTGTAAGCGGGATATTTATGACTTTAATAACATCCATTACTGCAATGTTAATAGCCATTTTCAGAAGCAATAAACTACTTATTAGTAGCTGCCTGACTGTGCAGTTGAATTATGAAAGAATGAGCTCTGATTTAGGCATTTAATGCCTGAGGAATGTTGGATTCCTGCACGTGCAGAGGAGGTTTGGGAGCTGAGGTGCTCTCACTCTCCATCACTCAGTCCCTCTGACAATCCTGCAGTCCCTCTGGCATCCTCACAGCCCTGGCAGCACAAGCAGGGCTCTGTCTGCGTTTGAAATGAGTCTGTCATGTTGGACCCGCTTTCACTGGGAGTCAGATTTTGAAACAGGAGCAGGTGAGCCGTGCTGAGGTCTGTGCCAGGCTGGAGAAGGCAGGTCCCTGTGCCCGGGGCTGACCCCTCTGCTGCAGGGCTGGCCCCGGGCGGGCTCGCCCTGCACCAGCCCAGCCTGAGCCAAAATAGAAACTCAGCTGCTGGCTAGTGCAGGGACAGCAGAGCCACAAACCAGCAGGGAAGTGCTCTGACAAAGTCATTTTTGCAGGACTGGTGACTTCTTCTAGGTGACTGGACACTGCCGGTAATAGCATAGCAATTCTCAGTAACTGTTTAGCCGTATGGTTAAATGATTGTGCATTGATTCACTTGAGCAAGAAAAAGCTTTTCCTGTGTTCTGGAAGCACAGCCTTTGACTTGCATCCCCATTTTCCTCACTGTCCCTTGCCACATGCCCTGTTTTGCTCTGTGCAGCATTGACAATAATGAATATCATTTATTAGCTAACCCGAGGGAAGTTAACATGAACCCAAACTGGGCATGGAACGCTGCTAAGGAGCAAGAGGCTGGTCATTAAGCTCTCTGCTTCAGATTCTGCTTCCACAGCCCATATATTTCCTACATTAAAGCTGATCACTGCCAAGGAACATCAGCCAGCTCAATTATTAATAGGTAAAAAAATTCCCTCTGCATTGTGGTGTTGCTTCACCCCCAGTAATCTTGTTGAACTAGGGATGCATGTCCCTGAAAATGCTCGGCATGGCCGGTGGATTCCTGCCTTGGAGAGCCGTGAATCAGAGGCTGTTATCCCCGTCCCACAGCAGCATTCCTTGGAAGCCTGTCAGATGAGGATATCCACTTGACTGGGCTTTTCTAAGTGTGAAATCTCTCTGTGTGCACATGCACGTGCAAAATCCAGTATTTTGTGGTGTTTTCAATGCTTTTCCTGGTGTGTGCTCACCCTGAGGAGAGGAAGCTGAGGGTCAGGCTGGAGATGAGGGAAAGGTTCTGCTTCCCCCAGAGGGTGCTGGGCACTGCCCAGGCTCCCCAGGGAATGGTGACATTCCCCAATCTGCCACAGCTCCAGGAGCCTTTGGGCAGCACTGCCAGGGATGGACAGGGGGGCATTGTTGGGGTGTCTGTGCAGGGACAGCAGCTGCACCCATGAGCTTGGGGGTTCCTTCCAACTCCAGACACTCTATGATTCTCTGATTCTCTGATTTGAAAATGCTATGAAAAGTCATTTTGCTGTAAGTGTTTGCTGAATCAATGAATCATTTTGTTTTACAGTAGCGCCTAGAATGTGCTTAGTGGCAACATCCAATAAATCCTGATATTTTCAGTCTAGATATGAAAGGAGAGGAGCAGAATAAAACGTCACCTATATTTCAGTGGTTTTATATTACTTGTATTGGAGAGAAACTTAGAGGAATAGAATTAACCAATTTCATGGAGCTGACTCCATGTACCAAGAAATTATGTAAAGGAAAAATAAATTAGAAGAGCTGAAGCTGAAGGCAGATCTGATTTTGAAATTAGAAGAGGAAAAAAACAAAAGTAGCAAAGTGCAAAATCATTAAGATTTCCGGGGAAAGAACTGTAATTTTTTCTTGGATAAGGCAGAAAGGCAATGTCCAGCATCTCAGGTGACCTGGGTCAGATAATGAGCAGTTCAGTAACCAGGGTTTTGCTGTGAGACAAAGATAAATATGAATTTTCTGGAAAAAACTAGAGAAAAGAAGGGTCCAGCATTCAATGTATGAGATGCCTGATGAAGGATTTTGGTAAAAATTTCATTAAAAAATAGATTTCATTTCATGCAGATGAGAGGATTGCTTTCTAATTTAGGAAGTCACAGCATTGCATACAGGAGTGGATAGTCCACTGCTCTGAGCCTGTAAGCTGCTATTAACAGAGCAAGTAATTAAAATATTTAGATTAGTGTCAGACAGGGATTACAATAGGAAACTTTAAAACTAGGAGCAACTTTGACAGTCAGTTGAAGGTTTATTAATTTTTTTATGATCTTGAGGCTGACTTCAGTTTCCAGTATGGTTTGTCTTATGTGAGGTCCAAGGTGGAAATCAAACTAAGCCAGGTTATCACTCAAAGTATTAATTTACAATGAATTTGCACCCAGACATGGAAGTACAAAGAACAACAAAACCAGAAAACTCTTGGTTATATATTTGCAGGTAATTTCCACTGTACATGTGATTTCTGTAATCCTTTAGGGTGAGTCTAGCTAAACCTGACTGTCACAACTTGCGTTAAACTCAACACTTGCCAAGACACGTTTGGTCTTTGCTGCCTGGGATGTTCCATTTGTGATTTTAACCCATTTTCTCCAAAATGTTCTTCGTGACACTCATCTGATGCAGAACACCAATACAAAAGAATAATCTAAGAAAAATTATTCTTTCTATTTTATGTCTAAAATAAATACTATTTCTATTTGACTCTCACGATTTTAATGATGAATATTCAGTTCAGGGTCTTGAGCTTAAAATACTTTAGGAAAAATAAATATATTTGTGCCCTGATGATGAATCACAGTTTGAGAGAAATGTCACATCAAAAGCTACACTTAGGTAATATGCCTCATTAAGCTTCTTCTAAAAAGAGATATGAATATTCAAAATTAATGGTGAAAATCCATATAAGGAAAGAATGACTTGTCAGACTTATTATAGATTTTTAGGCCATCTTTTGAATTAGAAATTTAATGTAATGTAATATCTTGCACATATATATATATATATGGCTAGAATTTCATTCCATTTGTAATTTCCATTAAAATGTGCAATTAATTCCACTTAAAAAAATCTTTGTGGGTCATATATATAATGTATGTGGGATGGGTGAAATATGTACTGGGTATTCCTGGGTCTAAAAATTATAAGTTTAGCTACAGTGTATGGATGGGAATAATGTGCTTTAGCTATTTCCTGGGATGATACATGAGCTCTAAAGAGGATATTTTCCTTGTGCACACTATATTAAATAACAAGTTATGTCAAGTAAATGCTTCGTTTTATTAATTTGAAGCAGTGTGGGTTTACTATAAATATTTTTATTACAAAAGTACACTTATGATTAGCAGGGTTATGTATTCTCACAGGAAGATAGTTCATGAGTAGCAAATCAAATATAACCATATATAAGAGAGATTGCAGAGCTGTCTTTTATTGATTTGCCCTCCAAACACATGTTGGATGAGTGTGACCCAATAAAATGTAGCAGTTCTCCCCCAGTGTTGGCCTGGGCCCTGCCTTGATGAGATATTTTTCTGGCTGAGCAACAAACGGGATGGAGATACCTCTGGAAATAAAACATGCATGAGGTTGCTCATCCGCACACTCCTGTTTATTCTCAATAAATATGTCATGAGGCTTCTTCAGAGCAATGAAAATGAGAATAAAACTCAGTCTAGCCCATAAGAGAGAACTGTACATCCTAAGATTCCTTCCTGGATTTCACATCACACTTACAAGAGCTGAGAGATTCTTGTCAAAGTATCGACAACTGGCAGGCCTGCTGTGGGTGATTAATTTCTAACACCTCCTTTGTTTATAGAAGAAAAAGGTGCTGCCTCGTTAAATCATATGGAACATATGAAAGCAAACCTGAAGGGGGGAAAAAGGCCAGCGGCGTGGAAATGCGATATCCACAAAAAGGGCTTAATTACAGCAGGCTGGCCAGAGAAACAGCCAAGCCAAACAACCCCTGGCACTGCTGGGGCAGCCTGGGGCTCTGCTGGCACAGCTCTCCTCCAGCAGGGCAGGGCTGGGGCAGCTCTTCGTTAGACCAGAGATATTGCTGGGCTCGTCCCCACTTCCTTTTGGACTGGGCTTTATCTATACATTGCCCTTTCCATTTTCTATAGGAAAGTAAGTAGATTAAAACCCTCCTGAAACCCTGATGTTTCTAGGACACGCCTTGCTTTGCTATTTGGCAGGTGACATAGGAGACCTGTCAGAAATGTGCCCTTGACAGGCAAGAAATGCTGGCAAGAAGCACCTCAATAAATAATGCAGAGAAGAACCAGATTATGACACCAGGGAAGTGGCAAAATCCTCATTAGAAGCCTCACTTCAGGTTTTCAGTGGATGATCCCAGGCAGGGCAGGGCAGAGATGAGAATGGATGCTCCAGCTTTGAGAATCATAGAATCAGAAAGTTTGGGAAAGACCTGTAAGAGTAGCAAGTCCAGCCATTTACACCTCATTTGGGCTGCAAAACCTGCTGAGAGGCAGCTCCTGACTCGGCCTTGCCTGGTTTGGGATTAGACCTCAAGCAGATTAAGGTTTTAGGTTAGACACTGATTTCATACTTATCACTTACTTCCACCTCGACAGGATGAGAGGAAATGGCCTCAAGTTGTGTCAGGGAGGTTTATATTATATATTAGCAAAAATTCCTTCACCCAAAAGGTTGTCAGGCATCAGAACAGGCTGCCCAGGGCAGTGGTGCAGTCACCACCCCAGTAAGTGACTTGAATGAACTGCTGAGTTTCACTATTTTTCTTGTAACTTATGCAATGTATCAATATGAAATATTTATATTGGCCACCCATAAAATTCTGCTGTTTGCTCTCCATAAAACACCATTGTAGTGTAGAGAATACTGAAAATATTCTCTTTATTGATCTGCCTGGAGCTGTGGAGTTTGAGAAATGCTCACTCTTCCAGAGGTGATTCTGTGCCATGTTCCTATACAAGCATCAGTGGCATTGGTGTTGCATCCATATATTGCTTTGAATGGTTCATTATCCTCATTTCCCTGGTTTTTATGAAGAATGGCAGACTGCACAGCAACCCTGGTCACACAACCCTTGATCCCGCTTCTGCTCACTTCAGTGTCGTCCAATCTTTGCACTTCACTGAAAGTGTAAAAATGCAATTCCTGAACATTCCCTTAGCACACAGACAGATAACTAGTGGTCCTTATATCTAGCAATGTCCTAAATTATGAATTTCATGTCATGCAGTTTTCTGTACAATAATTTTGCAAATTATGTGACCATCACTGAAAATTAAAAATAAATCTCCAAAAGGTGCTGATTGGAAGTGTGCACCGGTGAAATCAGCTCTGAAACCAAGTTTAATTACCAGTATTTTAGAAATTCACTTTTGCTTGTCATCTGCACACCCCTAGCAAACCATTGTTTAGGCCCTTCCACAGTGAGGTAATTACCCAAATCTCGTTTCATTTGTATGAATTGTGGATGGTGTCAAAATGTCTCTTTACTCACTTTTAAGGTCAGTGTTGATAATCTTGAAGACTTATTAGTATTGATAAAATAAGATGTTCCCTTGCACAGCCCATCATTGCTGTTAATTACTTTTTTGCTTTAGCGAGTGGCAAAAATGGCCTGTGTGAAGGGGACTGATAAGAACATTGGCACAAAGTTTTTTAATTATCATTTTAATTGGTAATTATTCACTTTTGCAGGTTACTTTTCTCTTGCACCCTGGAAATGCAGGGATTACGTGAAAAAGGACTTTGTCTTGGTGGCTGTGGTGGCTCTTGTCCGTGAGCCATGCCATCCCCAAAGTCTGGAGTCACTATATATACCAGTGGGTTCTAATTAGCTGCATGATGCTCATGAAAAGTCATTAAAACTCAGCTCTATATATAATTGCTGCCAGCCACCTTATTTTTTAAACAAACAATTGGTAGTAAATCCTAGAATCCCTATTCTAGATGAGATTTGTCTTCTATTGGATACACAGATGCTCCAAGTATTGCAGGAGAAAATAAAAAGCCACTGATTTATCATACAAAAGACAGGACCTTGATCTCTTATGCTTTTATCTTATCTGAATACTGGTGAGCAAAACAAATCAGATTAAAGGAGGAATGTTTGTCTCTTATCCCTCAGACTTGGTGAAATCTGGGCTTATCTGCTGAATGTCAGCTATATTTGTGCTTCAAATTCCAAACATCTGTTTTCGAGCAGTGCTTTCAGGTTTTTATGAACCTCCATCACAGCCCAGCATCTGGGCAGGGATTCCGGGTCAGAATTCTAAACATCAACACACAACATGTTCAGCAATGGCAGAGTCGTGTGGTCACCTCTGAGTGGGAAGGGGAAATCCAGGTACAGCAAGAACAGCTTAATGCAAAAAAATCATTTCTATTCCCTTTTATTTCCCTGCAGGCTCTTTCATTTCTGGTGGAAACTTCTCCTCCTGACATCTTCATGAGGAATCGTGGGTGCATCATCGTGGTACCATGGACATTCCAGCTATTTTTATGGAGAAACAGTAATTCAGGTGAACATGAAATGATAAACAGACTCTTAAACTGCAGCATCCCACGGGGGTAAATGCTACCCACAAAAACCAATTTAATTTCTGTGATTATGTAATATTTATTTCTGAAAGAGAAGACGCCCAAAACATAAACCAAAGTAGACAGTGTTGTTTACCTGAGTTAACTGGGTTTGAAATACAACCAGCACTGAAGCTGAAGTAAAGTTTGTAAGTTTATCTTCTATGGCAGTAACAGATGAAATAAATGTTCTTTTTGTTTAACTACATATTGCTTTGCTCAAAAATTGTAGCTTCTCTCACCATAGATTAATTGAGCAATTGTTAATTAAAATGATCAATAGTATAATTTAAATGAAAATATTATTTGTTTAGAATTTTAAAATTTGGTTTTTGGAAGGAAATTTTCTTTTTATTTCAAGTTAGAATAATGAACATATTTATGAGCTGTTCTTTTTCACTACTCTAAAGAATTGTATTAAAACCCATGATGGCACTTTGAGATATGGTTTAGTGGGCATGGTGGAACTCAAAGGTTGGACTTGATGAATTTGGAGATCTTTTCCAAATGCAATGACTCTGTGATATTATGCAGAAGTAGCTGCTTTATTGCTTGGAGTGTTCAGGATGCCCTTTGCATGTTTTCTGATGTTTACAATGTCAATAATTTTAAGCTCAGTGTATTGCAGCTGCTGAAATATTATGTTTCTAAATGGCTTCCCAGCATGGTGCCAGCATTTCAGTGAGGGCATCCAGTTCAGAGAGAACAGAAGCATTTCTTCCAGACTTCAGGTGGTCACTGACTTTTGTGGTCAGATCCATATTTAGGGAAAAAATGTGCCCAGAGAAGCTGTGGCTGCCCCTGGATCCCTGGCAGCGCCCAAGGCCGGGCTGGACATTGGGGCTTGGAGCAGCCTGGGGCAGTGGCAGCTGTCCCTGCCATGGCAGGGGTGGCGCTGGATGAGATTTAAGATCCCTTTCAACCGGAAATTCTAAAAATTCTAAAATCCAAATGTGATCCTAAAATCCAAATTTAGTTGGCAAAAACAAAACAAAACCAAACCTCAATATCTTTTTAACTCTTTTGTTGGTTTGAGGTTTCTCTTCACTGAACTGTGCACTAGACCAGAAAACCTCCAACTGCTGTCCTTGGTGACTCATGGCTATTTAACTTATTGAATTCCATTGGCTAGTTCCCTTGTTTCAAGGTGTTAAATCAAAGGAAGACTGTGGGGCATTCATGTTCTTTTGCATTCTGCACAAATAAACAAAAAAGACAAGAAGGAATTTCATACCACACACCTGTGTGATGCTGACGTGCCAAGCACCATCCATTTTGTTGGTGCATTTTGAAAAATGCAACTAAAGAATTTTATTATAATAATTTTACATAAAAACCATTCAATTCTATTATAGACTGAAGAGACTTTTACAAAGGTTTATTTGCTCAACATGGTTTAACAAACAATCCAAAGATTCAATCAAATGCCATTAACAAGATTACTGTTGTTCTCTCTGTTTCCTGCCAGTTGTTGGTAGCAGGCCTTGGAAACATTTGTGGTGGGATCAGAGAGATTTCCCAGGGCTTAAGTAGTACCTGTAAATCAGTGAAGGGAATCCCTAAATTCTTCAGTGCTTTAAATGATGCCCTGTGTCCCTGAAAGTGCAGTCAATAAGGACAATCCCTGGGATCACTGCGGCCCCAGGCAGCTTTACACTGTGGTGTCCAAAATTGCCTGAGTGGTGTTTCATTTCTGATTAACATTTTGTCACAGAATACACCTGAAAGAAGGCCATGTTTTGGTGCAGTAGAATTACAGAATGTCCTGAGCTGGAAAGGACCCCCGAGGCTCATGGATGCAGCTGCTGTCCCTGCGCACACACCCCAACAATCCCACCCTGTCCATCCTGGGAGCTCTGTCCCAAGGCTCCTGGGGCTCTGGCAGCCTCAGGGCCGTGCACATTCCCAGTCTGGCTGTACATCCGGGGTGGCCCAGCCCAGGGCAGGTCCAGCACTTTTCCCTTGTTGAACTTCACACCATTGATGACCCACAGCCCTCTCGTTTGTCAAGGTCTTTCTGTTTGACACGATGTGGTGAAGAGAGCAATTGTGACACCGAATTTTAACAAACCTTTTGCCCCTAAGCATCTCCTCCTCACCAAGCTCTGGGAATCCCTTGCTGTATTAGCAGATATTGTGTTTCCATTACTCGGGCAGCAGCAGCCCAGAAAAGCTGTCTCTGATTCCTACAGGGAGCCCAAACTTTCTTATTGCTTCATTTGGGGGATGGACATGCCAGCACTGCCTCTGCTGCTGTCAGTGATTTGGGAGAGGATTTATTGTGGTCACTGCTGCCAGTGGGCTTGAAAACAGTTCATTGTGGAGCAGCAGAGAATAAATATTGTGTGCAAAAGCTGTGTGAGTGCTTATGCTGCAGGTGCAAACACCGAGTGCCACATCTCCCAGCTGTGGTCGGGAAGGACTGAAGTGCTGCTCACACCATACGTGAGGGAGTTTAATAGAGCAGGGTCAGAGTAAAGGAGGAGTGAATAAAACACCTGCTTTATTACTTTGTATGTTGTGTAATTTTATCTGCTTGCTTTTCATTATTTTCCTCCCAATTCTAGTACAAATTGGGGAGATTTGAACAGTGTCACTGCATCCAGCATTTCAGGAAGATTTTTAGTCCATGAACAGCAGAATAAAGTTATCCTGCACAGCATCCAGCACAGTTATAACATGCACCAGGGTTTGAAGTTTATGTGTTAAAGTCTTTGCTCATATTAATTCACACGAAGTATTGAACATTATAATTTTGGGTTGTTTGGCTCAGAATCACCTCAGTGATAACAAGTGTCAATAAAAGGACTCTTCACTGTGTATTAGCCACAGAGCATGGCTGTCCCTGAGGATTCACTTGAAGGCCCAACGTGTACTTTACTGTTAAAATTCAGACAATGCATTTATTTGGAGTGGGGAAAGAGTAGAGTTGTGGGGTTGTTTTTTTCCCTTTTCATGCCTGTTTATATAAGTATCTGGAGAAAAGTCATTTGAATTTATATACATAGTTGGAAGTTTTTAGAATGTTTTAGCTTGTTTAGCTCCTCAGTGTCATTTATAAGTAGCCATTTATAGTATAAGTAGTAGTATAAGTAGTCATTATATATAGTATAGCATAAGTAGTATAGTATAGTATATAGTATAAGTAGTATAATATAAGTATATATATAGTATAAGCATAGTATAGTATAAGTATAGTATAGTATAGTGTATATAT
>VZRL01002080.1:368047-403659 GCA_013397895.1 Origma solitaria
AGTATAGTATATAGTATAGTATAGTATGAGTATACATATAGTATAAGTAGCCATTTATAAGTAGTTTCTGCAGTGTTTAACCAGGGCTGCTTCTGGCAAACCCATGCCACACAGTGACGGGCAGCAGCAAAAAGTGGTGTTTTAAGGGTCATTTGCCACTTCTACCTGAGTTACCAAAGCAATCCCTTCCTTTCAAGCGGAGGTCCCATCAGATGATGTGTCCGTGTGTGATTCCATCAGCCGCTGGGAGGTGACAGCCCTGCCTCAGCGAGGGAGCAGAGGGTGATGTCTGTGCTGCCTGCAGGGAGTCCAGGGAGCAGCTCCCCGAGAGCCACAGCACATTTCCCAGGCTGGAGCAGGTGGCACAGCCAGGTTATTACATAACTGTGGCTGCAGAGGAAGTGCTTCCTGACATTTTGGTGCCATGTGAGACCTGAAGGCCGCGGAACAAGTCGCACAGTGCGTTAATTCTTGTTAGATCAGGTTAGGAGAGGATTAACCTGAGAGCGCTTTTTGCTGTCATCACACATAGGAATAACTGCAGAAATAAGTTGTTCCTCGAACTGGGGAAACATCCTGGGGGAACTGGAGCCTACGGTGCCTGTCCAAACCAGCAAGGGCAGAGCATCTCAGTGCGGCAGTGTCCAGTGAGCATGTGCAGCTTGGAAGGGTTTGAGAAATGACATTTGTAATTAGAGAGGTCCCAGGCAGAGCTGTAATGATGGCATGGGCACAGCTAAAGGATCTCTGGTTTCCTGGGGAGCACTGCTGCAGCCCTCTGACAGCACTGGGATCGGAGCAGATCCTCATCTGTGTGCCCAGGACAAACTGGAGCTCAACCACAGGCACAAAATATTATTCCTTTTATTTCAGGGAAGTTAATGCCATTGAGGATGTGGATGAATGGTTTGACTAAAAACCATTAATATTGACACCGTGCCCCTCATTCCCTCCCTTGTCCTCTGCCCCTCTAAGCAAGCACACAGATGATTTTTTTTTCAAGAACAATTATATGGTTTGCAAATTGAAGTCAAAGCTCTGAAAGGTTTGGGGTTAGCAAACACTGCCTTCAGACTCTTCAGCATGAGGACAATAAAACAGTATTCTAAACCAGCCTTTGTGTTGGCTTGTCTGTGGTGTATTTGCTTTTTAATGTCTGTTCCAAATAATGGCATTATTTATGAAAAGAGAGAAAAATCTGGCACCCAGTGCCGTAAAACTTTGATCCATTGTATAAAAAAGATAAAGTCATAAAGACAATTGGACATTTTGAAAGAAGTTATGAAAGGAGGAGCTTTTACATTTTAATATGAAAATCATATAAAATACATTTTATTTGGCTGAATACTGTTCACAGTCAATTTCATTATTGTTATCCAGCATCCAGTTTGTCACCTCTAATCAAACACCTTTATTTTGTATTTTTTGCATGCTCAATAACTCTTCAAGTTGCTCTCACCAGATGAAGGATATCATGCCCTTTAAGATACTTTCCTTCTGTGGAGAAGAACAACTTCTCAGGCAAGTTTCCCAAAACTGTGAAAGCCTTCTGATAGCAGTAATTTTAAAGAATGACAGTATAGGTGGAATATTCCTGTCTTTTTCCATTTCTTTTTAGCCATGTGTTACATAATGTCTTTTTATTATATTCGAATCTTTCATTTTTGATACTAACTGCACATGAAACCTTGGGCTTCTCAAGCTACTTTTGCCATTTGGACTCAAAGTGAAGCAATTTTTCCAGTATCATTTCTCCTTTGTTATCTTGTCTTTCCATCAGCTTCTCCATTAGCTCAATTATAGGCCTGCTACAATTTTTACTGCTACTATTACGTGCAGACTATTAAATCATTTGCTGCTCTCCAAAACATATTTGTGCATAAAGGTCTAATTTTGAAAGGTTGAAAGCTCACCTCAGCATTATCACACCAGTAATCAACAAAGTAATTGCATAAAATAATCCAGAATAAGAAGCACAGTAATTCAGCTTTAGGGATGCAATCTATTTGTGGTTATAAAAGACATTATTTGTTTATGTGCTTGGTTATTTTTCTCCCTGCAATACCTTGAGAGTTTCAACATGAAAATAAAGAGAGATCAGGGCATGATATTAGGCAGTGCTGTAAAATTCCCATCGTTTTGTCCACGGGGTGATTTAATTGACATGTTTTAATTGGTGCTGTGGCCAAGCAAGGAGGGCTGAGCTGAGCCCCTCGGTGCAGTGGTGACAAATGAGGGTGGGCTGCAAATGTGTCCCCGAGCAGGGTGACCTGGATCTGGTGCAGCCTCAGCAGCCACAGCAGCTCCAGGTGTCCTGGAGGAATGGCTGGAGGCTGGAATTTCCTCGGCTTAACCTTTTCCCTGCCATCTGTTGCGATGCAGAGCTCCTGGACACGTGTGTGCTGCTGAAATGCAGGTGCTGCAGCTCTGCCAAAGGCTTGGGGTGAGCAGCAGGGCTGGCATTGGCACAGGAGGATTAATTTTTCTGGGGGGGACACTGTGGAGCGTTCTGTTCTCCCAATAAGGATGGGAAGTGGATGGAATTCACTGTTTGTAAGCAGAAAGCCAAGGAGGTCAAAATTTCGTCAAGAGCTAGGAAGTTATGAGATAGATTTGAGTCAAGAATGAGTGGCTCCAGTTGTGCTCTGCAGGTAAAAAACAGGAATTTTGGAGAGTGTGTGAACCATCGTAAAACTGGGGATAAGGTGGCTGTGGATTTGCATGATTTAGGCAATATTCATTGCAAACACCATGTATTACTGATCCCGGTGATTTTTGTATTTTCTTTTTGTACCCTTTTATATATATTTCATACCCTTTTCCTTCCCTGTTACCCTCTATACACACTTCTTGTACTTTAGCCCCACAGATTTACAGCCCTTGTAGTTTGATATTTAGCTTAGTTTGGGCTCTTGCAAAGTGAGGAAGACCAAGCATTTTTACTATCTCAGAACTAGAGGCTCCAACCTTGGACAGAGCCTTCTCTCTGGAACATGTTTTTGTAAACATGATTTTTTTTTTCATGAATTAACTAATTTTTTCCCCTTTTTTTCAGTTCAGTTCAGCTCTCAGGCGCAGGGTGAGATTGGTGGGGTGTCTGTGCAGGGCCAGGGATTGGACTTGAGGACCCTTGGGGGTCCCTTCCAAATGGGAATATTCTGTGATTCTCTGATTCTGACCCTTCCAGCCCAAGCCATTCCATGGCTCTGTGATTTTTACCTGACTCCTATGTCTGTTATCACGGTATACTTCTTAGAATTTCACTATGTTTTACACAGTCTTTACATATTAAAAAAAACTATGCCCTGTATAAACACAAGGATAAAATGGCAAAATGACTGATTCTAAAACTGATGTATAAGAATTTCTTTAGCATTTGTCTAATTTTAAAATGATACAATTTCTACACATAAGGGCCCAGTTATTTCAGGATCAGTGAGCATTTGAGCAGTTGGGGCACACTGCTCTGCAAAGATATGTTTTGTTCCCCATGTATAAAAGCCATAATAGCTGGTCTTTTCCTTACTTGATGACTTCAGTAAAATTTATAGAAGGTGTTAAGCCACTAAATGCTGGTTGATGACCTCATTGTTTTATTTGTGATGATATAACAAGTGTAAACACCCTCTTACAGCTGAAAATATATTACCTTGCATTCTGTTTAACAGCTTGGCATAAAACAATACATTATATCTTAGCATCTCTTATGGACAACATTTATCTTGCATTAAAGTGTGTTCTTTAATTTTGATAATGTTACGAGGCGCTGGCTTGTATGTGTTGGGTTAAAACACAAATGCAGCTTCCCTGCTTATAAACCTGCAGGTGCTGCAAGCTTGCGTTGCATAATGCTGAATCCATAGCTCAAGGATGAAATTCTGTCCTTTCTGCCATTGATTTCTGTGGGCTGGTAGTTTCGCCAAAGATGAATAATGTTGGAACAAAATGGTAGTGTTAAGCAGTAAAGTATCATCACTAAGAGGGTTTGCTCATAAAGGTCAAATAAGAATATGTCACCCCTCCTTGATTAATAGCTCGTGGTGTTAGTAGATATTGATTGCATTTAAGAGCCTGTGGGTAAGAGGCAATTTAAGTTATCTTCAACATCTTCTCGAGAAATAAGTCTCCTGTCCAAGCAGATCCCAACAGGTGCCGTTGCTGTGAATCCAGGCTGAGGAAGGGGAGGAAATAGGAGAGATTTACCCATTTTGGAGCAACCAAACTGGTTTGGCACCTGTTGCACCCCATCTGCTCTGCTCAGCCTGTGCTATCAATTACTGCACTGGGACTGCCCAGCATTTCTCCTTTTTGCCATTCGAATTCCAATCAGAGTGTGGTATCAGCTTTTGCCATCTCAATGTATAATATTTTCTTCAAGTATTGTAAGAAAAAATTGCCAGAATACCTATACCACTTTATCAAACACTTTTTCAAAGTCTTCTGGGCAATTTGTCACTCATTTATGTTTTATTTATGGTAATAAAAATTTACCTCTCTGGAGCTGGAGTACAAGGATAATCTGCACTCATCAGATTTTGTCTTATTCATTAAACTGTAACTGCTTCAAATTTAGGATTTCCTCAGTGCAAAGTTTGCAGATGTTAGGGAGTTTTGTGTAGCACGGTCGAGTTGGGAGACCGCAGATCTTGGCTTACAGAAGGCAAAGCTGTGCTGAGAAAACTCTGGTGAAATATTTTCTCCCCATTTTAACAACCTCTCTTTGCAATTCCGTGCTGGGAAGTGCATTACTCAAGGGGAAAGCTATTTTTGTCCAGGTTGCGTAGTGGGAAAGTCAGGCACTTTTAACACTCACTTCTCTCTGCAGAAAATAATCTAAAATCTGCTCTTCTGCCAATATGGAGTGATCTGCTGTGTGTAAAGGGGTTATACAGAATTATAAGCAAGTAATTGTCTTTTAATGAAGATATGCATTTTCCAGTGTTTATTTCCATTAGGAAATCAAACGTGTTCACTACAATTTTTGAAAGAAAACTCTCACAGACTTTCTGTTTTATAATCTGATGTTTCACAGCTACAGTGCAGGTGTATTGGGCATTGTTTGGAAGGTGTTTTCAAGATAAACCATGGGGAGGAAATTGGGGGTTTTCTGGATGGAAAGAGCACTGTGAGAACAGGAAAGCTCCCCAGACATGGCACATGCAGGTGTCACTTCTATATCTGCATGTCACTATGTGACAGTGCTGGTTTTTTACTATAAAATATATGAAAATTGAGCTTTTGCACCAATAAGTCCATCTTTGTGGTCACAATCAGCTTGTTTAATTGGCTTGAATTCTCCCACCCCAAATGCTCACATGAGCAGATGCACTAAGTAAGATTTTCTGCTTTTCTGTGTGTAGAACTCAGATTTTGTGCTTCTCTGAGGGTAGAACTCAGCCTGGCTGGTTCAGTTTGAGATGTTATTTTAAAATGTACTTATCATGTTTGGGAGAGATGAATGCCTGTATGCAGATGCCACTTCTCTGATGTTTGAAGATAATATTTGGGGAAGGAAATCACACTTTGCTTCAACAATGAATTTCATATCTCATTTAGAGTTCCTCACATGGCCTAAACTGCCCTGTAAACCAATTTCATAGCAGTGAGTTCAGTGCTAAGAGCACAACAAAAACTTTTCAGTGCTTTATTCTTTCTCAACCAACAGCTGAATTCCTGCCCAGTTTTGTCAAATACATCAACCAGGGATTGACTACAAGCAAAAAGTCCTCTGATAAAAGTGAGGCAGAAGCTGGATGCATTTTAGGGCTTTATAAATGGAATATAAATGTGTCCACATCCAAGCTAAACAAAGGGATGTCCATCACCCCTTGGTCCTGATGCAGCTCAGTATTATTTATTTAAATGGACAATCGGCTATTGGTCTGAAACCCACCACCTTTTGGAAAGCAGATTAATTCCACCAAACGAGTGGCACAAGTTTGAAAGTGCAGCCACATTCTCATACCTTCAGAACAAGTACAAGCTCATGAATTATTTTGTGTGTTATCTCTTTTAAATATTTCCTGGATCCAGCTGAGAAAGACAGCGACTCACAGCGATAATCTGATAAGACATTGAATTTCTATTAATTACTGAAACTGTTTTGCGTGTTTGTCTCATGAATTAAACATTTTTACTGAGATTCTGATTATTTTCCACCTTTCATTACTAATGTACTATCAAATCATTGTCAAAAAAGAACCAAGACTGATAAACATTTAACATCAAGGAGGTGTATTTATTTATTTATGAATTTTTGGAGTACAAAGGTAATGAGAGTACTGACAAATTTCATGTTTCATTGACAAGTTACTTTGAATTTCAGAATATACAAGTATTTAAAACAACAATTTACTCCAAAGTGTTTTAGCATGCCAAAGACAAATGAATCATGCATAAGTACTAATAACGTTTCCAATCTGTCAGTTCCACTTCATCTGCTGCTCCCACGATTTAAGTTTGGATTGATTGGATTTGTTTTAATTTTTAGGTGCTTCCTTTGAAGTAATGAGTCGCATCCACAGGTCTGAGGATCTGTGCTCAGAGGGGATGCACTGAACAGCCTGGGCTGGGGGAAGCTGTCCCTGCCCAGGCCAGGGCTTGCATTTTTGGATGAAGAGGATTTTTCTGTAGCACATCCCACAATAATGACTTGGACTGATACTCACCTGAGGATCCCTTGCTAGGGAATGGCACACGGTGGTTTTTCCAGAGCCATTTCACAAGCAGGAGATGGTGGTGATGATTTTCTAATCAAAACCAGTTTGCTCATTGAACAGTATCCCATAATCACACTGAAAAAATATGTGCAAATGTCAACAAAATTATGGCTTCTTTGATTATTAAACAAAGACCAGATGAATTCCATTGGGAATTTCTTTTTTTGCAAGTAAGTCATTTAATAATTCAGAAGTTTCTCAGGAAAGATTACTCTGCTTAACAAGCAATGGAATGATCCAAAAGAATAGCAGAGATTTTCCTGAAGGATAATTAGACATTTCACACAAGAAAATTAACATTCAAAAGCACAGACCAGGGCAGCAGTTAGCAAAGCAACTGGAATCGTTTGGAGTCATGGGAGAGCTGCTTATCTTATATGGATCTCTTATGTGCAAAACACCAGAAGTTTTATTATTACAGATATTAATCTTCAGAATTGTATTGTTATTACTGTAAAATGTGAATTCTCCCCTGACAGTGAGTGGTGGCTGATTGCCTCACCAGTTTCCTGGTGAGATTGTCCAAATATGACTAGAACATGTCTATGCAGAATTTGGGAATATTGAATGTAAGGATTTGGATAGCTCTGGCCCAACACAGCAGCTCAACTTGATATTTCAGCCCTTCACTTAACACTGCACAACAGAGAATAATGGGAAACATTTTGGGGAGTTCACAAGAAGATAAAAATTCTGAGTTCAAATGAATTTTGAATTTTCATTTTATTAATTAATTATTCCTCCACTCTCTCCACCCCCAACTGAAGTTACTATACAAAACTGTATTTATTTTCCACACATGCAGTGTCAGGGTCATATCCAGGCCCAGTTCCTCCAAAGCAAAAAGTGGAATATTGCACAGGATAAGCAACCTCGCCTACTAAAGATCATTTCCATTGCATGAAGTCACAGATGATGTTTAATAATAGCAAGTGTGGTGTCAGGCACTTTTGATTCCAATCTGAAAGTGGGAAGGTTCACAGGGGAGACAATTCTGATTTGTTCTCCACAGGTGATGGCCCCAATTCCTGGGAAGTGCCAAGGGCTGTGAGGAGATGCTGCTGGGGGAGTTTTTCAGCTGCCTCTTGTCCATAGCTGGGGTGTATTTAAAAAAAAAAACCCTGAGATTAAAAAAAAAAAAAAATTTAAAAAAAAAAAAATTGGCTGGTAATAAATATTTTGTATCTCAAAGAACAAACACAAAGATTCAATTCCTTAATAAAAATCACAAACTTCTAAACCTGCAAAGCTGATCTAAGTTTAAGGATGGGAGATCGAGTTTCAGCCTGAGTTGTTTTTTATCTCAGAAGGCCTTTACTCTGAATTCTGCCTAAAAGAGCAGTTTGGGGGAAGAGGTATCTAATCTGCAGATAGGTGCTGACATGTCAGCTGCAAATGTGTGCAGAAATATACTTAACAGTGCATTCATGATGGGAATTTGTTAAATTTAGTTTGTCTTCATATTCCAATACTCTGATAAGTATAAATTATCCCATCAAGATGGTGGAAAACTCATTGCCATCCATTCCCGATCTTTCTTCCAGAAGACTTTATTTCTTTGCTATTTTATCCTTTCAACGTCCATCTCGGAATTTTCCCAATTCCTAAATTCTAATTTTGTCTCCTTCTGACGTCACCTCCTGAAAAAAAATTTCTATTTCTGTGAGGTGCAAGGTTACCAGAGCTTTGATGTGCATGTTCCAAGCCCTCTTGTCTGAAGACAGACTGCCAGCAGTGTTTGAGGATGACAGTTTCGTTCCGAGGCCTTTGAAGTTCCTGAGGTACCACAAATGGCCGTTATTGGGAATTTTCCTTGATTATTATTTTTACTGCCAGACTTTTAAGCCATACAATATCAGCTTTCTTTCGACTTTGCTTCTTAGTTCCTTTTATGGTAAAGCTTAATACAGTGACCATATGGAGCAGCTGAAAGGCTGCCAAGTGTTTAAATGACAAGGTTATAAATACAGAGACAGCACAGGGTTTTTTTCCCCCCCGTAATGTATAGTCCTGTTGGTTTGAGCCAAAGCAGACAATAAATCACAATGCATAACTTGTTTTGCCACTAACTTCATAGGCTTATTGTATGTAGAGTATATCTTAGTGCAGTAGAGGGAAATATTGCCACAGTTTGGGGAGGAAATATTTCATGGAGGGCACCTGGAAGACCCCAAGGAAAAGTCAGTCTTGGAGTTTTGTTTTACAGCAAGTTCCTGCCAAAACTCAACCCCGTCCTCCTCATCTTTGGTGCAGAGCCACAGGCTGTCCCCAGCCCCAGCCTGCTCCTCCGGGAGGAGAGGAGCTGCCTCCTGTTTGCCTTTTTCTGCTGCAAGTGAGAAAGATGCTCCGCATGCCTGAAAATAGAGATTTCATGGCTCGTCTCTCCTGAGCAGCAATCCCTCCTGGCTCTGCTCTGTGCTCTCCTGCAGCTCCTGTTGTGTTCCCAGAGCACGTGAGAAGACAGCACTCGCTCCTGTCACTGCTTGGACACTCAGGCACCTTGGCTTGGTGGAAATTCAATGGTTTGTGTGAGTGTCAGAGAGAGCAAAGGAGAGCGAGGTGCCTCACACGTGCAGGGGAAGGGAAAATGCTTATGAAAGCCATATTTCTTCTGCAGTAATTACAGCAGGAGAGATTTAAACCTTAGAAAGGCAAAGCTTCACATGCTCAGATCTGTGTGTGTCATCTGCACCTTTGCTCTTTTAATGCACTGTGATATTTTTCGTTATCCAGATCTTGTGGTTATGTTTAATAAGAAACTTGTGGATGTAAGGGTCTGGTATTGTATCAGTGGGATGAATTAGAAGGATATAAAGTTTTGTCTGTTTTTCCAGAAGCAAATGCTTTTTCTCAGCCACCCACTGCTGGAGGAGAGCTCCCCTACCCCAGAAACACAGCTAAGGCAGAAGCAGCACTCCTAAAAGGAATAATTTGGATTATTTGCAAACAGATGGCCAGAAACACAAACACTTTCCTTTACAATCATCACTTATCCCTTTGGCTGCCAATACTCCCCTGCACATGTCTTTGTTGCTCTATGCTAATAATATCAATTGAAAGGACTTGGAATGTCAGCCCTTACCTGCTGCACTCCTCAGTGAGCTGCCAGCTGGGCTGGTGGAGGGAAGCTTTGTGCTTCAAGCATTAGCTTTGGGCTCTGGAGACTCACGCTCCAAGCAGGGCTCTGCCATAGATTTCCTGTGTGACCTTGAGCAAATAACACTCTCACAATCTCGGCTGCCCATCTGTTAACACAGGCAGGGTAATTATGATGGGAATGAATTTCGCTTTGTAACAGTTCCTAAGGTTGAAGACCCTTCGTCAGAAGCATGGTTCAAACCGTGGCCCTGAAGACAGATTCCATCTGAGAGTGGAATCTCACATGGTGGTGGAGGAGAAGGTGCTTTCCATGGTGTGATCCTCTGCCTTACGCTGATTGCTAAAGAGCAGCAGGAATGCAGGAACCTTAAAGCTGAGCTCAAACCATTCTGTTATTTTATTTTTATTTTTCAGAAGTCCCACACTGGCCACCCCTGTCCCAGCTCCTGACACAGGCACTGTACTGCTGCTTTCCTCAGTAAGTTCATCCCTGTTACATCACCACTTTTTCCTCTGGCCTTTCTTTGCTTCTGGATGGCTGAAAATTGGCTATTTCAATAGCTGCAGCTCTTGACATCACAAAACGGACTTTTTTTTAGCTGTTTCGTGCATCTGACTGCTTTTTGGGGATGTGCAGCCTTTGTTAGAAGAGCTTCTGCCTCCCGGGAGCAGGAGGAGCACAGGGACGGAGCAAAGGACTCAGTGCTAACAGGTGAATGCTTTGTACACAGCAAACACAGCCTGTCAATGGTTAATCCTGCTGGACACACAGATGTCCCTGGCCAGGTGTTCTCTTTAGTGAAAGCCATCCTCTGCTCTCCTTTCCCTCTTCCCAATGGGAACCTTCCCACTTGTGCTGCCCAAGGGTTGCCTTTTGCAGCCTAGAAATGAAACTTGAGATAATTTTAGTATAGGAGGTAATAGAAAAGTAGATCTTTATTGGAGCTCCAGGGGCAGTTCTGGAAGAATATCCACAAAAGCCCACCCCCACACGGGTGAATACAGTTTGATAGGTTTTAGGAAATTAGCACCATTGATAAAAAGCACTAATTAGGAGGGTAAGCAGTGATGCAATTCAGATCAAGCCCCTTCTCTGGAGCCCCCCACCCTTGGCACTGGTTGGACTTGTTGATGAAAATGTGTCTGGAAGGTTTTATTCTCAGCCTTGGCTCCCAGGAAGGACCAAGATAGGAGAGGAGCCTTGTGCCCTCCGAGGCTTGGAGCTCTGCAATGGCTTTGGTCTTTCTAGCTGGGGAAAAGGGTAGGGAAAAGTACTTGGAAGGTCACAAATAGAAAAAAGAAAAAAGGCAAAAATCACCCAGCATCACAAGTCACTCTCCTCACCTCCTGCCCGCAGTGGCCAGTGCATCCTGGCACACCAGGCTGGGTGCAATTGCCATAGTGTGAAACCATCCTATTTTAACTCCCCTCTTCCCAGTTTCCTGTGAGCAGCTTTCACTATAAACATTATTTTTGTTTTCTAAGGAGTGCTTTGGCAGTGTTACAGCATTTTTGTCTGTGTTCATCACTGAGGTATCGCCATGGAGGTCCTGGGTCTGGCAGCCCAGAGCAGGAGGAAGGTGACCAGCATGGCCCTCACCCAAAATTTCTTTAAAAATGAGTTATCTTGGAGAAGGATGAAGAAGGGAGGTGAACAGTGCAGCGGTTCTGGAAGTGTTCTGAGTCCACAGGTGAAATTACAGCTTAAATTATGTGAATTTTTTAAATCTAGTTTGTCTCCAGCCATTCTACAATACTGTGGTAGGTGTCAATTATCGTGCTGGGCTTGTGAAAGACCCACTGCTATCCATTTCCAACCTCTTCCAGAGGAGCAGAGATGTCCAAGGAGATGATGTGACATCCTCCACCAAAATGAATTGAGTGGAGGATGGACACTTTCTCGTTGTTCTCCAAATACACTTTTGTGTGGTTGGTGCTGTGCTGCCATTTTATCTCCCTTTTCTGTATGTAAGGGAATAAAAAGTTGTCCTCAGCCAAGTGTTTTCCTGCCGGATTTTAAATAGACTGGAGTTCAACTGGGTTTTGGTTCACAAGTCAGTTAGCACTTCAGGGGGAAACTGTCTGCATATGTTTGCATCTCCTGAGTTTTGCTCAGAGTTTCAGATTCAAACAAAACTGAGAGCCCAAAGGAGAACCCAGCTTGAACTGCCAGCACAGTCTGACTTGGGGTTGGAACTATGCAAAATCTCTATATTTAGTTTGGTTTCAAATAGCTGCACTAAATCCTTATGCAGATCCCAGGAGGTGTTTTAAAGTTCGCTCAGTACTTACCCCAAGTTCCCCTGAAATATTTGGTAATTTTCAAAGTTTTCTATAGCGCCTGCCAAAATTTCAGGCTCACAAGAAAACCTGATATAAGCGTCTTTTTCTCCCCCTGCCCCCTCCAAATCATTCCACTCTAGCAGCACACAAAGAGCTCAGAGTGTGAGTTGTGTCTCTCTTGCAAAGACAGATGTGGAGTGAAACCCCGAGAGACTGCAGCCCCAGCTCCTCCTCCCACTCCTACACCACTTCTCATTGATTCCAACAATATTTTCTTAAGTAATAACTGCCTCTGACCTTGGCACCTCGTCCTCTGGAAGCTTTTGTCTGGATCTCCTTACAGAAAAATAGCCCAAACCAGACTGTGATGTGAATAACCATGGAATGTTTTCCTTGAGCTGGGCTCACCACATACAGAGCTCCAGCAAGGCCCATACATTACTAAAAATAATAGCCTCCAACTATTCCAGTGTCGTTTGCTCGTTATTAAGTCTATTACCTCTGCAATGAGGCTGCAACGCTCAGGCCTGGCTGGTTCTGTGCAGAGCAGTTTATTAATGGTGCCTTTGTTTCGGAGGGATGGCACAGGGAGCTGAGCCCACGACTTGGAGCTGCTCAGCAGTGGTGAAGCAGCGACTTGGTGCTGTTTAATATCTTAAATGACTCCATGCCCATAAATCAGCCAGCCATAAATTATGTTTAATGCTGAAAAATAACCACCAAGCAAACAGATCTTTAACCTGTAAATGTTAATTCTGTTTGTTAATACTTAGTGGCTCCAGCAGTGCTCGGAGGCTGCACGAGCTATTATTCATTTTGACTCCACTCCAACCCTTTTTCAGAAAAGCCTCTCCTAGATCTTCCCAAAAATGGGAGCTGCCTCAGGGCACCCACTGTCAGATGGAAGCACTGTGGGGATGGCACAGTCCCAAATTCAGCACCTACCTGTACAACACAACTGCCCTGGGTGCCATCCCACAGGAGCAGGAGCTGGAGAAGAATTCCAGCCATCCCTGTGCTCTCACTGTGGGGTGGCCGTGCAGGTGTTTGGCCCTGGGATAGGCAGCCACTGCAGAGCCACTGGAGCCAGCTCAGATGGCTCTGGGCACTGCCACCTGCCTGTGACACTGAGCAGGGCCAGGGCTCTGAGCCAGCCTGGGGCTGAGGGCCACACTCACACTCCTGGGAGCCGGGAGGGGACAGCAGGGGACAATCCAGGCTGAAAGGAGAAGGGCTCTTCCCTTCCTTCCCTGTTTCATTGAATCTCAGCTCTGTGTCCCTTGTGCACTCTATCCCTACACCTACAAACCCCCATTTTTTTTATATTCAGCCTCCTGGGGCATGGTTTCATTTTCCTTTAGATCAATAGCATGATTTTATCCCCACAGGTGGGAGAGCAGTTCTGGCGGCAGGATGGAGACAAGGCAGGGAGGAGCAGAATATTCCTGCCAGCTACACCTAAAGTGTGCCTGGATCCTGCCCTGCTTTGGTGATGCACAAATCACTTTGTGAATCAAACCCTCTGCATCTGATGCTCCTTCAAATGCTTCATTTTGATTTAAATCAGTGAGTGTACGATAAAAAAAAGTCAACCACACATCCTTAGGTGTCTATTTACCTTTAAAGCCCTACTACTGCAATATTTATAGCATAGAATTATGGAAATACTTGGGTTGGAAGGGACATTAAAGATAATCTCCCTCCAACCCTTCTGCCATGGGCAGGGATGCCAATCATATTGTCTGGAATATTTTCCACTTCCAATTCTGTTGAAATCATTCTCTCCTTGAGTAAAACTAATTTTCCCTATGAATCCTGGCTTTCTTTGTTCCTTCTAGGCAATATAAAAATCAAAGAATTTATAAGGTACAATAATTTTGTACATCAAAAAGCCAGCTGGACCTTAAATCTATTTTGCATTTCATTCTATTTTATTATTTTGCCCCTGCATTTCACTCAATACAAATGTTTTGAAATGAAGTTGGTTAAAAGAGGGAAAAAATCTGTAGAAAACTTTGCAATTATATATTTTATCCTCATTTTAAAAATTAAAAACAGTATTTAATGCTGCTCACGTGTGTGTTTATTCTTATGTTGGTAAAGTGCCATTTCTTGGGAAAACAGATTTTTTGCTATTTCTTTCCTGATAATTGGCACCAAGGCCAAACCATGAAGCTGAGGTTGGCCCTTGTTGAGATGTAAACTCTATTATTTATATAATACTCTATTGGTTCTAATCTTTTGTGACAAAAATTGACTTTCTATGAACCAAAGGAGGTGTTTTCATTCTGAAAGTTGAAGTATTTACATCAGAAAGATTTATCAGTATGGTTCCATTTCATTATATAAGACAAAATTGCTTTGTAATAAATATTTGCCTTCATCTAAACTGCTGTCCAGCAACAGGAAAATCATTCATATACCTTTTTTAAAAAATCAGCAGTTCAAAAAATTTGAGGGAAGAGTGAATAACAGAGAAACTGGGCAGACAATAGAATGTAAGTGGGAACCAAATGTTAACATTCTACTTATCAAGCTCTTACAAGCAGAAGAGAACGCTAGAATGGTAATAAACACCCACTCATCACATTCTTCTGGGAGATCAAAGCACAGGTCCTAGCCCCAGTACTTACCTTTGCAAATATAATCTCATCAATTCATCTAATTCAGAAGAGAATGAGGTTTTTATTTCACCTTCCTCAGACAGGTTGTTTTCTCATTGGGCTGTTTTTCCCTTTTACCACAAAAGGATCCCTATCTCACTTAAAGGTGAAAATTCCTTGGCCTTTCAGCGCACCCAGCTAAGTCTCCACAGAAATAGATGGGATATCACAGATGCAGGAATTATGAGAACAGGCTTTATGACGTCTGATAAAGCTGAATTTTAGCTCCTGCAGGAATGTGTTAGTGGCAGAGAAAAATCCAGCCATGGAAGGAGCAGAGTTTTCCATTTGTGGCCCAAACGCCACATCTCTCCTTGCTAATACAGATAATAACAGTTTCCATCCAGAGACCACAACTCCATCTCCCCCTCCTTATGGAAATGTCACACAACTTTTTCTCATTCAAATCACTAAAAATATGTATTTAGTTAGCTTTTCAAAATGCATATATTACCTAATAACATGATTGCTTGGCTGCCTAATTTACAAGAAGTCACTTGCATAACCAGCAGATAAATATAGCTGAAGGTTTTATCCATGTGTATATAAAAAGAGAATGTGTGTGGTTTTAACGTCAAGAATATAAAAATTTACCTTAAAGCTTTTATTAGATTTTTTAAAAAATTTTTGTTTTCCAAACATATTCCTTTCCAAGACATTTGATTTGGTGATTTCTGCTGTGCTCTGAGACTTTATAAAATATAACTGCTTGCATTGACTGGGTAATCACATTCCTTGAATATACAATTCCCTTGCATCTGGCAGCATCCATCCCTGCAAACATCCTCTCCGCCATGAACATTTTCTTGGTGTTAGCATGCAAATATTTTCATGCACCATCTTCCTAAGAATTTAGCAGATGCAGGTTTCATTTATTGAGTATTTTCTAAATATAACCAAAATTCACCTTCCATGTAATTCTGAGAGTGACAACATCTTAGCAAATCTGCTTTTCCCTGGAATTGCAGGTTCCTGGCCAGGAGGTATTGGTTGAACACTGGTAGGAGCAGATGTAACAAGGCAATGAAGGCGATCATTAGTGCTATTATATGCATTTGCTGGAGCAAAAATGAAACTTTCAATTTCCACGCCATTAGGAGCCTGCAGAAGGATAAAAATGCAGTTTGCAATCCCCACTCAGATAAATGATTGCTGCTCTCAAAGCCTTGAGCAGTTTTAACAAATGATCACTGGCTGGATTCCACTGTTGGACTGTGCCTTCAGAAAAACAGCGCTATTTAAACACATCAGCACAGACTCTTAATGAATCCATTCTCTATATCCCTGCCCTATCCTGGTAGGAAACATGGAGCTGAATATGACTGGAAAATTGAACTGATACCAAGGGTCTCTAATCTCCCTCTTCTGCTGAATTTATAGATGTGCTCGTGTTGATTTATTATTGAAATTTCTTTTGGTAAAAGCAATGATATCAGGGAGCTAGAATGACACATGAAATGTAGTCCAAGGTAAATTAAAGTACTTAAGCACAGCAGTTATCTCCTGATTATAGCTAAGCACATCAGACAGCTCAGGATCCTTGCAAACACTCAATATATTAAGATGATCAGTCATCAGCACTGCTCTCTTCCTCTTGCTGCTGTTATGAATCACTTTTATAAGAAAATGAGCTCTTGATTCCTATCTAGGTAGGGAGACTCAAAGAAAAAAAGAAAAAAGAATTGTCAGAGCAGTAGTACAAGACACCCGTGGCTGAATTCCCCCCCACACCCCAAATCTGTGGGGGCTGCACTAAAGGGAATAACGAGGTGTTGAAGTGACTTTTGTGAATCTGAGGGTGTGACACGGATATCGGAAAAAGTAGTAGGGCAAGAGGGAGTGTCCAGTTTGAAAATTACATAACTGCCAGCTGCACACACACACACAAATAGCTTTTTGTACCTGTCAGGAAGAATGAAAATCTTGTTCTCAATCAAATGACAAGACAGCAGGACGTCTCCTATCCTAGAAGAGTAGAATCACATGGCCATGTCCCAAGGCACTAGAGCTCCATTCCAAGTGAGCATCTGGGACCAAAGAGAGCAGAGGCCCTTCGTAGGAACACACCAGCCCCTGCCCCTGCCAGTGCTGTCCATCGGTGCTGCTATTCCGATTGGGTTTCCAAATTTATCAACCCCAGCAAAGGCTAAACAACAAAACTGTTCCATTAACAACACACACCTTCAGAAATTTCAGCAGCTGGAGTTTGAAGGGCTCTGATGCCACTCCAACAGGTTTCATACCCAATTAATTTTTCAAAAGACAGGAGAGCAAACTGGGAACTTGTAGTTTGTTGCTGAAGTTTCAAGGTTCACACCATTCGTTGCAATTAAGTTGCAGATGCTGGAATACAAGAATATAAGAAAAGATTGAGCCATCAGAGTTGATTTCTCTACTTCATGGCTTCATTTTTAGGAGCTGAAGGACAGACTTTCCTCTTGGACTGCATTTGCCTGAGAAACAGCATAGCCATCATCAGTGTTTAAAATAATTAAAATAATTATGAATTGGAAAATACAGAATGGAGGAGGAGAGATCTGGAGGGCATAAAATCAAACTTGGAGTCTAAAATGAATACTTACCATTATGTAAATATAGTATAAAATATGTATAAGAATAATTAAATAAATATATATATGTGCAAATATATTATAAAGTATTGTATTGTGGATACCTTAGCAGCAACAGAGAAACAAAGAAATTAAAGAAATTGTCATTCAGCATATAAACAAACCTTACAGATTTATGTTCTGGAATGACAAATCCAAGAAAGAAACAAAACTACACCCTTTAGAAAATATCAGTTAGAGGTTAAACAGACATAGGACAGTGGACAGACAGCACAGACAGGGCCCTGCCAAGGAACTTTTTCTATCAAAATCTTGTTTGCCCTGACCAGTGCCATATTATTTGTGTTACTTGCATGAAAATCAAGTGGTTTTGGAAGGCACCTGGTGTGGAAGCTGTGATGAGCTCCGTCAATGCCTCAGTGCCCTGTCCCTCTGTGCTGCTGTGAGCTCAGCACAGCCCAGGGGTGGCTGCAATGAAAGTTTGCCCTGTTCAGGTCCTTGTCATCTCTTGTGTCTTCTCAGGGCTGGCTGGGGCACAGGAAGAAGAAAAGTTTTCTGTCCTTGCAGAACACATTTTTGCAGTGTAAAGCAGCCAGGAAAAGTGCATTCAGGGCTGCTAAAGCACACGATGGATGTCCCTGCCAGGCCAGACTGCCCCAGCAGCTGCAGGTCTGCTCAGCACCAGCCACACAGAACAGCTTCTCTAGTGACAAAATACAGAAATGTCTTGGAGCACAACCAAAGTTAAACTGTTCTCCACAAATGGACACCAAGCTTTGGTCTTGGCTATTCCTTGTCAGACATCGTGGAATCACAGAGTGGCCTGGGCTGGAAGGGACCTCAAAGGCCATCCCATCCCACCCCAGCCCTGCCATGGCAGGGACAGCTGCCACTGCCCCAGGCTGCTCCAAGCCCCAATGTCCAGCCTGGCCTTGGGCACTGCCAGGGATCCAGGGGCAGCCACAGCTTCTCTGGGCACCCTGGGCCAGGGCCTGCCCACCCTGCCAGGGAACAATTCCTTCTTAACATCTAATCCAAACCTACGTCTGCCCTACTTCAGCTGGGATGGAGTTAATTTATTTTAGGAATTAAGATTGGCATGCAGGAAAAAAAACATTCTCCCCCTCTATCTTTGTCTCAAAGTGTTTGAATAATGTTTCTATCCTGGGATGAATATGTGAAAGGTGCAACATATTTTGAAATTAGTTGTTTTCACTGTGTTTTACTTATGACTAATTTATACTTTGGGTTTGCTCTTGGTTTTGCTTATTAAAATAAGGTTTGATTGAAATTTTGTTCCTTTTATTGAGTTAATTATTGTTTCAGAGTATGGGCAGGAGTTTTGGCTGTGAAGAAGAAATGCTGTGTACTGTCAGGAACAGAATTCCACTTTTATAAAAACTTTCCTTCCCTGCTGCTAATTCATCACAGATAAACCTAACAGATAATACACTTTGATATTGCAAAAATAGACATTGCCTTCCTTCAGCTTCTGAGAAAAAAGCCTCAATAACAGACCCATCAGAAAACCTCAAAAAGTAAGGCAGGTTTGCAAGACACAGGAGTGTGTTTACAAGTCTGTTATCAATAATTGAAGCCTCCCTTGTCAGAACAGAAGATGGATATATAAGCTGCTGTGCATTTTCCTTATGTATTTGCTAATCCACCGCCAGTCTGCCAAACAGATTTAAAAGATATTTCCATTTCTGAAGGAAAGTTGCCTCCAACTTGCAAGGTCCAAAGATTTTGTGAGTGTGTTGGAGTTAACTCATGCTGAATAGCACACTGGTGAGGAGACTCGAGTGTTCATTGTTTCTCCATGGCTGCAAGAGCTCCGTTGTTGTTTTCCTGCTGGCTGGAAGCACTTGGGAACAGACAAAAGTGAATCTGTGGCAGCAAGAGCTCTACCTGTACTTTTTAATCTGTCTGATGCTGGAGAATGCTCCCAGAAAAAGTTCTCTGCAGGCTGCATTTGAGCTCTGCTTTTTTTTTTTTTTTTTTTTTTTGCTTTTTTTTTTCTTTTCTTTTCTTTTCTTTTTTTAACGAATCCCAGTGAAATCACTTTGTATAGGAAACTTGGAGGGATGTGTTGTGGTTGTTCTGTGCACCCCATTTAGGAGTCAGGGGTGATGTGTCTGTCAGAGCCGTGGGTACAGCACGTGCTGCTGCTCAGTCAGCTCTGTAGGCTGCATGGCCATGCAGGAAGGAGGGGCACAGTGCAGAAGGTGTGTTTTTAGGCATTCTTTTCAAGAAATATGCGAATGAAATTCCTGCCCCCACATGCATACTGTGTCTGATTCTAAGGGACTGCACAGCTGGAAGCTCCCACAGCTCCTGCAGTGCCCAGCGCCATCCCCAGCAGATCTATTTCTGCTTTAAAGTCAATAAGGATTAAGTTCAACACTTATTTTTCCCTTCTGTTATTACAGGAGAGAGAAATCCTTCCTGTGACAAGCTCAGTAGACATTCCCATCATCACTGATGGAGACATGATCCATTCCATTCCCTCCTGACTCACACCTGATGCAGCCTCACCTCCCTGGCAGGGTGGGCAGGCCCTGGCCCAGGGTGCCCAGAGAAGCTGTGGCTGCCCCTGGATCCCTGGCAGTGCCCAAGGCCAGGCTGGACATTGGGGCTTGGAGCAGCCTGGGGCAGTGGCAGCTGTCCCTGACATGGCACGGGTGGCACTGCATGGGCTTTAAGGTTCCTCCCGGCCCAAACCATTCTGGGATTTTGTGACTCTCTGTTAATTAGGAAAGGAAGGAAAGGGAGACAGATCAAAAGGCCACCTTTTGACTCATGCCCTTGACCAGCAATGGCTGAGCAGGGGGAGCTCTGAGAGAGCCCCGAGCTTCAGCTACAGAGGCAATCTCAGCTTCTTTCTGCCTCTGTCTCTTTAAGTGTGCTCTGTGTATTTCCAGGCTATAGAAACCATTCTGGTTTATCATTAAACAGACAAACAGCACAGACCACAAGCTCTCTCTTTTTCGTTTTTTCTTTTTTTCTTTTTCTTTCTTTTTTTTTCCCCCCCAGGCTGAGTATTCTGCTTGTCCCTGCCAAGGCTCCCAGGTAATGCAGGACTGCAATGAGCAGTGGCTCCTCACTGAGAAGAACCAGCCTTTATTGCAGCATCCCGGGGGCCTAAGGATAAGCGAAACAAGATGTGAAAGAGGCAGCAGGTGCTGAGGGCAGAGCCGTGTGCACACTCCTCCTTTTTTCCAGGGAGCAGCCCATGTCCCAGGCAGGCAGATCTGTTATTCACACATCCCTCTGTCCTAGGTTTGACCCTGTCTTCCAGTGGTTGCAAGATGAACATTAATTGCCCAAATGACTCCAAGCCCAGAATATCAGATGGATTGGAGCAGCCAGCCATCCGCCAGAGAGATTTCCATCAATATTCCCAGTGCTTGGGGTGCAGCGGAGCAGATCTGCAATGTGATCCTGAGCTCTGTCTGGCAGAGCTGGGCACACACCTCAGAGGAGAGGGCTCTGCACTCCAGCCAGGAGTCGTGTCCCAGCACAAGGATGCACCAGCACACACAGCCCAGCCTTGGGCAGGGCACAAACACTTGTCACATGTTCGCTGTGGGAAGAGAAAAGCTTAATGCTCTTTGCTTACCTTTCAGAATGGAGATACAATCCCAAATCAAAGGGTTTCCAGAGCAGGTTGGCAGCTGTAAATTTGAAGGAATTTCTTTTGAATATCTAAATTTACTGAGTAAATTAGAAGGTAAAAGAAAAGCATAAACCTATGACAAAAGATTTATTATTGTAAAATCAGAGAATCACAGAAAGGTCTGGCTTGGAAGGGACCTTAAAAATTATCCAGTGCCAGCCCTGCCATGGCAGGGACAGCTGCCACTGCCCCAGGCTGCTCCAAGCCCCAATGTCCAGCCTGGCCTTGGGCACTGCCAGGGATCCAGGGGCAGCCACAGCTTCTCTGGGCACCCTGGGCCAGGGCCTGCCCACCCTGCCAGGGAACAATTCCTAATTGCCAAGATCCCATCCAGCCCTGCCCTCTGGCACTGGCAAGCCATTCCCCCTTGTCCTGACTCCTGTAAAAATCCCCATCTCCATCTTCTTCTATGTCTTTTTAACCCTCAGGCTGTTGGGGATGTCTTCTTTCAAGCAGATAATGATGAAGACGGTGGTGTAAAAAGATATCAAATGATTGGCTAACCACTGAAAATCAAATGGCATGAACAAAAAAGAAATACAGTCAGTCTCCTTGTACCTGCCACAGACCAATAACCTCAACAAAACTGCTGCTCAGCAAGAGAGCAGAAAAAGCAAGCAGGGAAGGGGAATTGGTAGAATTATTTTCTCTCTTTTGCGCCACACTTTTAAACATTTACATTTCTATTGCTTTTGAATTGCTTTATGTTTGTTTGGGTCCAGCTAAGTTGACACCATTTCCTTTAAGAACGAGGCAAGTTTCCCAGATTGTTTAATGTTCCTGAGGTGGATTTCTCCAGCATGTAACACACTTATCAGTGTTCTCAACTCAGCCTTCAGCAGATCTGAATCATTTAAGGGTTCACCCTCATCTAGTTAAAAATCAGTGTTTGAATATCTATCAGTATGCAAAACATTCATTTGCTACCAGAGTTAGAGCTCCTTATTATACCAGGAAGAATTTAAGTTTTAATTAGCATTTCCTCTGGTGTACCAAACCCACTGAGACTACTAGACTTACTAAAATTTAATTAACTTGACAAAAGATCCTAATTGTTTTCATGCCACTAGTCCTTAGTGGGACTAAAAATAATACCCTTCAAATTAAGTGTCTGCAACCCACCTTCCTTTTGGTTGTCCTACATACATCAAATTGGTTGGCCTACATAGAATTATAGTTGGTAGGAAGTCTTGCCCACTCTGGAATCAAGACTGTTTGCTCAAAAATGGAGATTTTTATGGCAATGCAGAGTGATGAAAACTTAGTATTCAAAAGACCTCAGCTAACATTAATTCTTTCCACCATCTTATTGAGTTTTGGGAGGTTTATTGATTTATCTTGGTGCACAGACTAATCAACGAGATGTAGCATTCATTTAAATCAATACAGAAGCCTAATATTAGCAAGAGAGAAGAAAGATTAATGCATTGATAGTTCAGCTATGATAAACAGTATATATCTATATGAAATGTAGTATGAAATTTGGAACTAAAATAAAAATAATTCCTCTTCAGGACTCTTCTCATAGCTTTATCTCTTATCAAGCTGCTCACATCATTCCAAGTCTTTGCTCACTTTGCGACACTTGTCTTGAAAGAAATGTGACTGTGGAAAGCATTAAGGCACAGACAGCCTTGGGAGCACTGGGGACAGCTTTGTTACAGGAGTTTGAATGCAGAGCACAAGCATTTGTGCTTTGGCTGTGGATGTCTAAAGCAGAGCTTTTAAGGAGAAGGGATCCATTTAAAACACCCAAGCTCTTTTGTCAAGGTAAGGATTTTTTTGTGAGCATCCCTACATTACAGGGATCAGATATATTTGTCTAATTTTTGTTTGTCTAATTATTACCTCCAAAATTTAAAGAATGAATCAGCTTGGAAATCAAATCAAATCCATCACTTGTTATTGCTCTACTGAGCTTTTCTGGGACAGATGTGCTTAGAAATCACTGCTGATACAGGTGTGAGTTTGGCACCATAATCCGTTGTGTGGATGCTCCTCTCTGAAAAAAGTATTTTTGGTAAGGTTTAAACTCCCTCCCCTCCTGAAATTCACAGTTCAGGCTGAGGCTGTGCCATTGTGGATGCAAGAGAATATCAAATATCTGCATTGTAACATCCTCACAGCGCTGGGAGGGAAAAATCCTGTAAATCTCTGTGCATCCAGAGCCTTCACCTTCTTTTTCTGCCCAAACATCTGTCTGCTTTACACATCTGAATACTAAGGAGATTATCTTGGCTGATGATCCACCCAGATCGGCTGTTAAACATCTCTTTTCTGCTTTCCTTGCCAAGTTTCTCCTTTGTTCCCTTCCCTCTCAATTTGAACTGCAAGGTGCTCTCCAGGCCCCAATTTCCATCCAGATTTATTGATGTGAGCTCAAGGCACCCATCCATTGTACAGCAATTATTAGAATCTACTGAATATACACAAACAAAATATTTTTAATGAACAGCTCCGTAGAGTTCACGTTTATACTTTTGCCCTAATAAATAGGAACTTTTTGTCAGCCTTTCACAAAAAACCCCCCACCATTTGTCTGTGTGTGTTTATTGAAGACAAATATTTTAAATTAAACTCTCATTAACATTTCCTCTGCATATATAAAATAGTGAACTCTGAAGACTTGTCAAAGGCATAAATTTAGTTCATAAAATGAAAAGAAAAACAGGTATACAGTTGATAACACGAGAGTGTAGGAAAAGCAGGCCACCAAATAATCACTGCAGAAGACTTTAGACATTTGGAAGAAATTAAGTTCATGTTTGCAGGAAAATGTTCATCTTTGTTCCTGCAGATAACATCTCACAAAAAATAAAAATCCAAAGTAAACTTTGTTCCTCTTCCCATCTCTGCCTCGTGTTTCATTTTTTCCCTATGGCTAATGAACTATTGGCAACATTAGATAAAACACAGGAATTTTATCTCCTGGGTTTAACGACTGTGAGGAGCAGCTTGGAATTCTCTCATATTCTCATCATCACTTATTAGAATGCACTGACTTTTAAAAAGGCTGCTTTCAGCAGTTTTTCGTGGCCTGACCTCCTGGTCACCACAAGCATTTAGACACATAATATCTCTAATGAAAGAGAAGGTATTTTAAAAAACAATTAATTATGATCCAGTTTTCTGATTCCGCATTTTCGCACACCGTTGGAGTTTCACATTCCACCAGAACAATTTGTGCATTTAGAAAATTGAAGCGTAATTGAAAATTATAATGTGCAAAAGCAGTTGTGATTAACATGGAGACATGTAATAGGAATGGCAAAGACTCAGAAAAGAAAATAAAGTACTCCAAGGCTCTGAAGTTTTAAGTGTCTCTATCCCAAATATAATTTATCAATAACGCAGTGATTTGTGGGAATGCTGAGGACACTTACAAAATCACCTCCTCATTATCTTGCACTGAGAACACGGATAATTTCATTTGGATGTAGTCCTGCTCTGCTCTAACAGTCTTTCTTTTCTTATGCAGATACATATTTTTAAAATGACGTATTTTTGATATTTTATTTTAAAATTGCTTGTCCACTGTAAAGGAAAAATAGGCCCTCAAAACAGCTGGTGGTATATTCAGAAGTGACCTTTTGAAAGAAATCCTTTAAAAAGAGAGCACAGTTTTAAATGAGTCTGAGTGTCTCAGGTACACCACAGTTTCTCGTTTTCCATAACAAATTTAAGGCTTAACTATGTCTGACTCAAGCAAAACAATAATTCATCATGGAGTAATTTATCAGGATTTTATTTCTTTTTATCTGTCAATAGCTGATGGAAGGATAGGCCTAGTACTGTTCCCTCAAATAAATAGAAAACAGTGATAAAAAAGAAATCTGAGATTTGGGTTTAAATTCGATTTCAGAGAGGTAGAAATATTGTTGGGAAGAATCTCTGATATTTACCTATGAAAAGGCTTTGTATAAGATTCTCTTGACCAATTTAAATATCAATATCATGAATATTCATTTCCTGTTGCTTACCAAAAAAACCCCCAAAAACCTGAAGAAGGTGAAGCCTTATCAAGTGTTAACATCTCTCTCTTCAAAGCAGTTATGCTGATTTATACTTAAGGTCTAAACCACAGAAATCATACATTTTTTGTAAAGAAAACACTTTATAGTTTAATTATCAAATCCCTTTGCAATTCTACAGTGACAGATTTTTCTGGGAATGAAACACAGCGTCAGGCTGGAAGAACATTGGTGCCATGAGGAAGAAATATCTACTTTATAAACGTTTCCCAGCCATAAGCATGATATAAAAAATTGAAAAGATAAGTTAATATTTTGGTAGGAAAAATCCCAAACTGATGGAAAAACATCTGCTCCATTTAGGAACTAATGGAAAATATCAGTGCAATAAAAAGAAATAGTACAATTAAAAGAAAGGGAATTGCTGAGGAAATATAGTTTGTGGAAAATGTTTATCAACTTTGAACATCTATTGAGGATTGTGTAGGCACTTCTCTCTAATCAACAGAAACACAAGTGGTGCTACAATACATGCAAGCAGTGATTTTTAAGGCAGATCTCAAGAAATTTAACACTAGGTCATAGAAAACATCACAGCCTCAGTGTTACAAGACTTTTCCTCCTGGATTTTTCAGTAATTAGAAGAGACAGACTCTATTCATTGGGGCAAAGTGCATATTGTTCTTATGCAAGAAAATACCCTCATGCTCTCTGAACCTTAAAAAAAAAAAAAAAGTAATAATAATTTGTCTTTATATAAGCAACAACCATGAAGCCATGATATTTTCTGAGTATATTGGCCAGAACCACAGGATTCTCTTCCAAACTTTGCAGAGCTCAGTAAGTTTTGTTGCATGCACAGGCTGGTTTTAGTTTCAGTGGGATACAGGATTTAAGAGAATGCATCCCACTCTGATTGCATTACCCTCTGCTCAGCCATAACTCCCCAGGCTCCACGGAACAAAGGCTGCACAGCTGGAACACAAACACAAGCTGAGGAAAGTCCAGTTAGACATAGATCTGAGTATCAACCGTGAGTTATCTGTAATTAGATTGGAAGGAAAAGCGTATAGCAGAGAGTTCAGGCTGCATTTAACCTCCCCTGCCTTCTCTGAGGAGCTGAAAGTGCTGAGGACTGTGGTCATTCAGGGGTCTGAGCCCAACACTGCTCTCAGCTCCACACTGGGACCACAGCAATTGCCTCTCAGGTTGGAAAAACCCAATTTCTGATTTAGAATGCAGAGTGAAGATCAAAACTCTCAGCTAAAAGCTTGATATTCTCAGTAAACATGGCCCTAAACCCAGATCATCTTAATTCTCATGGGTTTAAGACTTGAGTTGATTCAAGCCACTTATCGGTGATGAAACTGAGGTTTCTGACGAAAAACCTGACACTGGCTGGTTCAAAGCAGGACTTGAACATCAGCTGCAGAGGTTATTGAAATACCCTTAATCTCATCGCTGATTGCGTTCTATAGGAAATAGTAACCACATAGAGACCCCAAATTTTCTAACAGACATAATTCAAGGCACATATCTGAATTTATGAACAAGTAGGAAATATCTAAATATTTTGATCCTGATAATGTTGTGTGAGAATATTTGAACCTGCTGGGCAAGTTTTAGCTGGATTTTTTTTCTAAAGTAATAGGACATCAGCTATCCTATTCAACCTTTTGATTGCACTAGATAAGCATATTCATTACCATTTCTGATTCAAGAATTTGCTTATTTAGCCACCTATCCTTTTATTTGTAAGACTTAATTAGATTTCAGTATTGATGTCTGATCACCACAAATCAGAAAGTCTCTGATTTGTGTTCATACTCTTCTTTTGGTCTTGGTATTGAAAAATTGATTGTAGTAGGAAATAGCAAAAAAAAAAAAAAAAGAAAAAAAGAAAAACTTGGGCACATGCTGACCACCTTGAAACATTGATTCAAAAATGCTGAGATCTGTAGAAGACCTCAACTTGATAGGCAGGAGCATTGTCAATATATGCAACTTGAAAGAATATTTTATAGAACTCATTTGCAGAGCTAGAAGAGCAGAATGTGGGAGCCCTGTCCTTGTCACCTGCTGCCGTGTGATCCTGTGCGCATCTCTCTGCACCTCAGAATTCCCAAGGCTGCCGAAGTCCTGCATTCCCTCTTGTCTCCAGTTCACTCTGGTCCTGCCAGCTCTGGAAATCAACTCCTTTGTGGATCTCACTGAGCCCTCAGCTAGACACAAGGAGGGTTTGTCTGACTCCTGACATTTGGCTCCCAGGTTGGGTCACAATCCTCTTGTCCCAGGCCCATAAAATTTGATGTTTGCTCAAATTCCAGCTTTAAATGCTACACACTAACCATGGAACCTGACTGTGCTCACATGGGCATCAATCTGGGGCTGCCCTCCTGCTTATAACATTGCTCTGTTTCTCACATTGTCTATCTGCCTGCATTAAAACCAGACTTGGTTTTAATGTCAGAAACGCTGATGTTAAAAAAAGAGCTCACCGAAATCAGGAAAAGCACAGATCATTCTCCACTTTTCTTGCCATGGTTAAGCTGATCCTACTGTTCTCCATCCCTTAAAGGATCGGATCTCCCAAGGTGACCCCAGATCTCTCTCTGGAGACAAGGAGGTGCTGGAAGCCTGCTGCCCAAACAATGCCTGGAATTCTGGAAAAGGAGAGCTCCACACTGACTGAATTAGACACAGCAGGAGAACTCCCTGAGAGCTGCAAAATGATTTCTCGGTTATGTAGAAAGCCTGTTCACATTTCTGTTGTAAGAAGATCAAAGGCTGTGGAGGGAAATGCAATCTGAACCCCAACAGAAGGGAGTGTGCTGTGTCCAAAGCAGCGATGCTCTGGACTGGGGGCCGTAATTCATGGCTCAGTGGCACACTGTGTTTCCACAGGTCCCAGGTGCCACCAGACCTCAGGTCACACACTGCTGCTCTGTTTCCTGGGCTCACTTTCTGAAGTTTAATCTCAGATCAAGAAAGGGCTGGGGAGAAAATTAATAGTACCAATTAATATACTCAGTATTTTGGGTCTGAATTCATAATTATAGGTGAAATCAGCCTTTCTGAAGAGCTGCCAGGAGCACTTATGTAGGGCACAGACTTTATGCTGGCCTGCACAGAAGAAAAGTCTTATTTTCAATAGTGTTTCTTTGTTTGATTTATGTAGATCATGTAGCCAAATACTTTGTATTTTTAGCTGACATGAAAAGACTTTCTCAATACAATGTGGTTTAGAAAAATCCATTCAGTCAGGAAAAAAGGTTGTGATGACCCATTAAGGAAACATTCCTTAAACCCCAGCAGTTTAATTTAAAAATGTCTTGTTTCTTCAGTCTGCTAATCCTAAACAAGTCCTGGATGTTTTTGAACCATGCAACTAATCCTGAGAATGCTCACCCATGCAAATTGTTGCTTAGAATGGGAATAAAAGATTATGCTGTCAGGTTTCATATCTAGGATATGGAGGACTTCACATTTTAGATTATAGAAATGTCACTAATCTTCCAAGGGAATGAAGCACACTTTAACCTTGCCCAAGTACTTCTTTGCTGTCATTAAGGTAAACAGAATGAATAATAATAGGAGAGCTTGGCCTGTTTGGGATGGAAAGCAGTGTCTGTACCAAAATGCAGTTCACAACACTGAAATTTAGGCTCAAAATCCTAAAAGGTATTAACATCCCAAATGCCATGAGGAGCTCCTGGGAGTTTCTCAAGGTGTGAGGCTAAAACTTCCTCCAGCACATTCGAAATGTGCAGAGTAGAGGATGCCTTCTGCTGGAAGGGAGCAGGATTGATTTGCTGATAGATGTTTGTCCATTTATATCCATGGATCTCCAGCCACAAGCTCTCAGACATGGTGGGAACTTGCATTTGTTGTGGGGAGAGGAGGGGAGCTGAGATCACAGCCCTGGATAATATGGCCACAGTGAAATATTCATGAGTGTGATGTATATATAGCACCTGCCTGGGGTTGCCTTCAGCAACATGAAACATGACAGGCTGTTCTTTGTTTCCAAGGAGTAAATAGACAAAAAACCTGAGACAGCTTCTGTTTTCTATTTCACCTTTTTTGTGATTTTTATCTTCCACTTTTTTACAACTTCCTGAGTGTGCTCTTTATATAAAATAAAGAATGGGGAAGGAATGAAGAAGGTATGAAACAGCAGAGAATGGAGACAGAACTCCTTCTCCAATCACCACATAAAGCTTCTGACATGCCTTGACATTGCTCCTCTCACATAGATTTAAAATATGTATTTCAAAACTTCCCCATGCTCCTAAGCCATAAATATTTAATTCTCAGCATTACCATCAATCAGGTTAGAGGATCTATGAAAGATATTGGTGGTAAAAGCTTCTTGTGCTGTTTGCTGCAGACCTCCAAAAGCACTCCAGTTTCTCAGAGAGCTCCTGAGGAGCTGATGGCAGAGGGGGGCCGGTGATGAATGGCTCCCTGGGACACTCTGACACCTCTGCCTGGATCGCAGAGATTAGAGAGAGCCCGAGAGCAGCGCTTCGTACCAGCCAGGCAAAGGTTAGCGGCACCAGGAATTCCTGCAAGGAACAGGAGATAGGCAGCAGCTGCCTCTGGGGCAGGATAATGGGCTGCAAAGGGGAGCAGCAGAGTGAAGGAGCTTTTTGTAGTACTCAGGCGAAAACAAGAGACAAGACAGATGATGTTAAAGGGTTGGAATAAAAGCAAGGATAAGAATCCACAGAGAAATGAAGCTTGAAGTGTGTCAAGGTTTGGGTTCTTTTTTAAAGTATAGTTTAATTTATCATCCATAGCAGAGGGCTTCTATCAGGAGGGTTTTGTTTATTTATTCTTTTATGCAAGCAAAACATTCCATACTTTGGACAGCAGGCGAGGGAAGGGATTCTCCCGCTCTGCTCTGCTCCCCTGAGACCCCACCTGAACGCTGGGAACAGTTCTGGTGCCCCAGCACAGGAGGGACACGGAGCTGCTGGAGCAGGTGCAGAGGAGCCCTGGAGCTCTGAGGGGCCTGGAGCAGCTCCCTGTGGAGCCAGGCTGGGAGAGCTGGGGCTGCTCAGCCTGGAGAGGAGAAGGTTGTGTGGAGACCTCACAGCTCCTGCCAGGGGCTGCAGGGAACCAGAGAGGGACAATTCCTCAGGAGCTGCAGAGCCAGGAGGCAGGGAATGGCTTGCCAGTGCCCGAGGGCAGGGCTGGATGGGATCTTGGCAATTAGGAATTGTTCCCTGGCAGGGTGGGCAGGCCCTGGCCCAGGGTGCCCAGAGAAGCTGTGGCTGCCCCTGGATCCCTGGCAGTGCCCAAGGCCAGGCTGGACATTGGGGCTTGGAGCAGCCTGGGGCAGTGGCAGCTGTCCCTGCCATGGCAGGGCTGGGATGAAATGATCTTTAGGGTCCCTTCCAAGCCAAACCACTCCATGATTCTATAATTTGCCAAGCTGAACAAAGTGCACTTCTCTATCCCAGGAGTGTCATCAATACATCCAATACAGCACAGTCCAGTATTTAGTTAAAATAAAGCTCACACTACAGGGGTACAAGGAAAACTCAGACAGATTGGTTAGGGTAGTTTGTTCTGCAAATGTGAGCTATTTGTGATAATATTTGCACAAAACATCTGCTGTAATAAGGCAGTTTCCACAACCCAAGAACATTTCTTCCATCTAAACCAGAACGGAATGCAGGAATTTGCCTTGCTCAGTCATCCGTTTATCCCAGTGCCATGCCATATGAAGAGTCCAGAAACACATGCTAGACAAAAATGAAAAATTCCATTTTAGGCTAGCTTTATCTCCTCCCCAGACTGTGCTCAGGATTCCTGGTGCACGGCAAGTAGGCTTTTTGCAGTCAGTTTCCACTTGAAGTCATTGGAATACTTTTCTGGAGTAAAATGTCATCCCACAGGTTGCCTTCCTGAGCGGGCAGGGAGCTCTGTTATTTACAGATCTGACTATTGGTAAATGCCCTGAATAGAAATAAAATGGCTTTACACTTTGCAAATGTCGCAAAGCAAGACATGAAACAGCCTTGGGAGAGTTCTGTAAACAGGGGTTCATTCAGAGAACCTGGGAGTCATTGGAGGTGGGGGGGAAATAAATTGGCTTTAATGAGCTTTGACTTAGTATTCAAAGTAGGAAATTTTGACACATTTGGGAGTACTTTGCATTAGCGCAAATGAGCCAGGAGCACAAATGCTTGGAATGGGAATTATTTCAAAGTGGTCATAGGCTGCCATCACTGACTGCCTTAAACTGCATAATTTTCAGTGGGAGAGGTAAGGGGGAAAGGTCCATCAGGGCATGACAATATAAAGTTGTGCTTGGCATGGAGTCATGGAGTCACCTACAACATCTCCAGATGTGGCGGGGCAAAGCCTAAAAACCCAGTGGTGCTCTCTTACACAGGAATCTCTGTTCACTGGTGGCCATGGAGGGAGGACTGCAGGAAAATGGCAAAATGTCTGGGATGTCCTGCTTGGCATGGAGGTATGGACACAAGTGAAAATCACCTATAGGAACTCAAGAAAAAATTATGTCTTTGAGCCAGGAAGGAGGATTTGGAAAGGTCCTTAGAGGGCTTTTATTGGCAGAGTCATCTGGAGTGACGATTTGAGACCACAGGGATGTACCATCCACTTCCTGCAAGTGTGTTATTCCTGAGAGATCCCGCACCACCCACGTGTGCAGTACTCATTTCCTAAATGACTGCAGCAAAACATAAACTTAGGAGGCAACATGGTTTCATATGGAGTTGGTCCTTCTGCTGAGGATTAGTTATTGTCTAATTAGAGACAAGAGGCACAGACAAGTCTTTGCTGCTTGAAGCAGCAAAAATAAAAATGTTGGATGTTTTCACTGAAAGAAAATAATTTTTAACATTTTGGTGACAAACTGTGTCCAGAGGGTACTGTGAGCAATCATTTTTTGCTGCTGGGTATAACTGGGCACGATAGTTTGTCCCATGCTCACTTTCTTGTTAAAATCATTCTGAGAAGCATCGCTAAAATCCAAAAGCACGAGATTTCCAAAAAGGCAGTTAAGAAATATTTTTATTAGGCAAAAGGGCATTTTGGTAACTACAGGTATTTTAAAAATCCCACTAGATGCCCTACAACAGTGAAGTAGTTTAGGAATTAAGGTCTGTAATTCCTCAAGGAAGGAAAGGCACCTCCTCCTTGCCCAGGTCTGTGAGCTGCTGGCGATGCCTTTCCCATGGACTTAGGCTTTTCATGCCAAGGATGCTCCACCTGAACATCAGATCTGTGATGGGAGTTTAGCTACTTTCAAAATCTGAAAAGTACCGTCTCACTAGGGAAGAGGTTTGAAAATAACAGGACAAGCTAATTATTTATAATTAGGTCAGACTGGGTAGTCTGATTGCCATAATTAACAGAGCCTAATGACTGGCCTGGGGGATTTTGCTTGGCTGTACTGGGTGAAACGTGGTCAGATGGATGTGTGTCGTGCTCTGCTGGGGTGAGAGCATTCCCAGCTCAGGCAGCCTGGGAGCAGGGAGTGCATGGGGCAGGGATATAGGTCACTGTGCTGGTAGGGATCTCAGGGTGCTCCCAGGAGGGAAGGGAAGGGTTCTGTGGGCTAGGGAAATGCTCCCGAGCAAGCAGCGAGGAGCTGGGTGAAGGTTAGAGAGCCGTGCATCAAAGCAAACAGCGCTTCTGAACTGATAAATGGTCTCTGGAAAGTAGAGTGAAAATCGAGGTTGCTGTGGCTCAGAGAGCTCAGGGCTCGTCTCAGACAGAGCTAGCACGGGGAGCATAGACTGCACAGCAAGGATGAGTCAGGAACATTTCCCTTCCTCCAACTCCTTGCAGGGGAAGCTCAGAAGCTCCCGAGGGATGCACGGTGAGCGGTGCCTGGCTGTGTGTGCTTCCAGCACAGCACTGCCCTTCCCTCGCTGCAGGAGCATCCCATCCCCTTCCTCCAGCCCCCACCACACAGAAAAAGGGGCTGAGTAACAGCCCACAGGATCCCAGAAAGAATTAAGGGCAAAGAGAATAGAAAACAACCAGAGACTGAGCTGCTTCAAGCCCCCTTCAGATGAGCATCACACACACCTTGGAAGATAGAAGGTGTGAGCAGAAATCCTGATGTGGCTCTTGTGTAGCTTTCCAGCTCCAAAAGTGGCTCAGAATTCCAGGCTGCACCCAGGCCCTCACCAGCAGTATCTCCCAAGCCGTGTCACACCATCAGGCCTCACTGCAGCACAGGAAAACACTCGCTCAGGTGCTTTGCTCACTTCTCTCCTGCCTGAGGGGAGAAGACATAAAAATGACTGGTGCAAATAACTTCATATGTAATAGATGACAAGACAGTTGCTCCATAATACCTTGTGCAGCTCAATAAAAAGATGCTTTTCCATTCCACAGACCTCAGGCCCAAATATTTTTGGGATCTCCAGGTCTTTTGTAGGTGTTTAATGGGATGGTGAGGGAAAATAAATAGTCCCAACTTTATTGCTCTGATCTGAGTAATGTTGGTGCCTCTCTGTTGCCCCTCTGGAAATGTGCCTGGGTGTGGGGGTCATATTCAGAGTTAAGGTGGCTGTCTGAGGAAACAAAATGCTTAGTGGATCTACAAGCCCCACAGCTGTCAAATGCACAACCGAAAAACAGATTACTGGAAGTGCGTGACAAATACAGACACTTGACATTGATGGGCATTTTCAAATCACATATTGCTTTTATTGAAATATTCATGGCCCCCCAAAAAGCCAAACACAATGTCTTACAAAAATCAAAACATTTAGTTTTGACAGTTTTTAAACATATCTCCCTGCTCCTATTTGCATAAGATTTCATTTGGAAGTTTATTTCAAATTCAGGTAAACTTTCCCTCTGAACTACACAAAAGTGTTGTTGAAATACTGACATCCAAAATGAAGTCTTCATTGCAGATCAAAGTAAAGGCTTTCATCCATTAGTAAGCTTCAAATACATTTTTGTCCAACCCCAAACTTTAAAAATATTGTTCTTACAAACCTAACTACTTTTTTTTTTTTTTTCCTAATTGAAGGAAAGCAAAGCAAAACCTTAATCTGGAGGCAACATGGGCAGCCTCCTGATCAAACACAGCCAGAGGCTCCCAGTGCCACAGCATTGTATGAGCATCTCTGACTGGAATAACTGTGAAAAATGACCTTGGAAATGCAAATTTTGGTAACTCAGTGCGGTAGGCACTCGGAGGGCAATTTCCTCGCTTGCTTCTCTTCTGGTCGTTGTCCCCAGGTTCCCATCAGTGCCTCCTTTGCTGAAGTCCCAATTATCCAGCGTGTTAAACATTCCCATTCCTGCAGGACTGTCAGGGTGCACAGCTGTAATGGCATCACCCTGGAGCCCACAAGCGACAATGCTGCATTGTCTGAGAGCCCAGAGCTCTTTAAAGAGGAGCGTTGTGAGCCTGCAGTCCCCAGGTACCAGAATTGTCAGCCTGGAATTCCCTCCGACGCGAAGGGGGATGGAGCAGCCACCGGAGGAACTGGGAACGCAGTGAATGAACCATTGAAAGTGGTGCTGAAAGAAAACTGCTTGGAACCAACATGGTTCATTATATATAATTTTTTTTTTTTAAAAGCACCTCCACATTTTAAACTAATGATGACTTTTAGGCATGGTGTAATTACAGCACCGGTGGGAACCCATATGTCAGCAAGCTTTCAGATGGAAAGGTTGCACCTACAAAATGAAGCCATATATTCCCATTAATTGAAGCAGTTGATTTCCAGTTACACAATATTAGTTTTAATGGTGGGACTCGTAGAAAGTCCATGAATTTCTTTTTTTTTTTTTGCTATTGATCTCTGGTGTTAAGGTGGCACAATTTAAACTGGGCTGGGTGACATCAGTGCCAGCAGGGCTGTGAATAGAAGTGACTTTCAGGGTGGTTGTCTGTAAGGTGGCATTAGAATAACCTTGGAGGAATGGTCTGTCAGCACTGTCTGCACAGCCCGAGCAGAAAGGATTAGCAAGAGAAATTTTGATGAGGGTATTTACTACTAATGACTGCCTTCAAAATTGCCTTTTATCTACAGCTTTTCAAAGCATTTTCCATTCATTAAGTCTTATAAAACCCTTGTAAAATTGGTAGAAGATATAGAAATGCAGATATCTTTGTGCCAAAACACACAGTAATACTTTGACAGAAAAGGGCAGCAGTACACACTGAACATTATTTAAAAGAGGAATTGCACAATGTTATAGTGATGCTATCGCTCTGTTAATTAGAGTTGGACCAGAACAGGGGAACAGTCTTGCTCTTAAGAAAAATGGTGTGGAATAATCAGTAAATAGTCCTCAGGGCTTCTGTTTTGTGTTGTAGCAGCAAGACAGATGTATGTTATGCAGTGATATAAAAAAAAAAGTTAAGAATATGAATGGCACCTGTTCTTTTATTGTAATGAAATCTGCTTCCCAAACTGCCAACCCCAGGAGATAAAAGCAATGACTCAGACATACTAAACTGCTGTGCTGAAAACCCTGAGATTTAAAAAATGATAAATGTAGAGCCTTTTTTTTTTTTTTTTAAGATCTTTTGAGCCTTCAAAGTCAATTTTCCTTTTGTCTGTGGCCTCAAGAAAAGGAAGGAAGGAATGGTGCGGAAGGAAGGAAGGAAGGAA